>JBBPUA010000178.1:0-27855 GCA_038094355.1 Afroboletus lepidellus | reverse complement strand
CTTCGGGCCGCTTGGGGGCACGCATCCTGACGTGGGCAAGAACGGAAACGAAAACGGGAATGCCAGCGCCAACGCCAACGCCAAAGCAAATGGGTACGGAACTCTCCCGCGCGCGCGTGTTGATCGTCGTAACACGGATGGGGTGGACGAGATGGGGATGAGCAAGGGGATGAGCAATAACACGAAGCGGGCATCTATGTTCAGCACCCTGACAACGGCGTTGGTGGTGCCGCCCGACAAGAGCAAGAAAGGGAGCAATGCAAGTTCGACTGGGAGCGGGAGGTGGTTGAAGTCGCCAACACTGCTTTCTAGTCAGAGGCGACATAGTGCCATGCAACTGAGAGGTTCCGGTGATGCATGAGGGAGCGGGCGATTCCTTCGGATTGGTCATTTTCTCTTTCCTATAGATTTTTCAAGTGGACACTCGTTCAGTTTTCAGGATCACTTTCGTTTACATTTCACGCTATCCCGGGCGGGGTACGAACAGTATTACCGTGGTACAAGAAGCATTGATACGTACTACAATACCATCGACAACGACGCGCGCTGCTCATGCATCATAATACAATGTACTCATCCGCACTCACCACCGCATCCGATGAAAAGACCACCTCCTCCGCCTCGTTGACTTTGGTCACCTTGGCCACCCTGATCCCTGCCAAACTACCCTGCGCGACAAAGGCGACCTTAACAGGAAAGAACGCCCCGGCGTCGTCCCCGCCAACACTAAACTCGAGCGTGCCTGAGCGTTCCTCGGCTGAAATTCGCGGGATCAACCAATCGAGCGCATGTGTGGAGGGGTTGAGTGACCAGTTGGAAGCGCCGTCAGAGACGGTTGGGTAAGAACCAGGAGGGAGGGGTATCGAGATCGTGACGTCGTACAGGGTGAGGTGGTCGTGTTCGAGTTCGTATTCAATGTTGACATCGCATGTGCCGTCGTTGGAGGGAGATGGCCAGCAGTTGACTGTAGGCGCAAGGATAAAAGGTTGAGGCGATCCCTCTGCGATTTTCAAAGGGGGTAAACTTACTCGAGAGAGGGACGTAGCTCTCGTCTTGGCCAGCATAGCGCCATTTGAGTACAGCGAGTGCCTGACCGACCGGGAACGCTCTCGAAGAATCCTTGAGTGCAATGATTTTCTCTTGGTTTGGGACGAACTTGGCGACGTTTGGATGTTGTTTGAATTGAAGGTCAGAGCCAAAGTCGGTCGAAAAGGGCGTGAGAGCGATTTTGATATGTGCGTTGGAGGGGTCAGCCACTTGGAGGTTCATATCGCCTGTGAGCTGCATCGATTTGACTCCGCCTTCACGCAGCAACGAGACGGAGACTGTTTCCTTGATGACGAAGTGCACACTGAAGAAAAATACGGTAGTCGTCAGATCGAACATATAAGCCATGGTGATGGTCTTGCCTTTCCGGTGTTACGGACGGAAGACTGCCTCGAGCATCTTTCTGAATCTGAGTCGGTGGTTCGGCAGGAATCGGTGTAGGAGGAGTAGACATGTCCTCGACATTGAGGACCTCGCCACCGAGAGCATCCAATAATTCTGCTTGTCTCGTTTTCTTGCTCCCCAATTTCATACCGCCCGTCTTGAAGTGAGGTGGGCGAGATGCTGCAGCGGGTGCAGGAGATGCTGTGCGCGCAGACGGCACATCGGGAGCTTCGTATCGAGGAATGGCCGCATAGCCAGACGCACCACCTCCGAGGTAGGATCCTCCCCCGATACCCCCCATGGTGGCGGCACGCTTCTGCTGCTCCCGGCGTTGCATCTCGAGTTGGCGTGCACGGCGTTTGAGCTCCTCTTTCGCCTCTGCTTCTTTGTTCTATGGTCCGGGAGAAACGTGTCAAATGGGTCTCTCCGTGCAGAGGTCGTAAAGAAAACGAACCCGTGCAATGATTTCTTGGATCTTTTCCTCGTGCGATTCCATCTCAAGCACGCTACGGACCTGCATCAAATTGACGTGTTCCCGATAACCCAAGCTGACGATCTCGTCAAAAGCACCCAACAGTTCAAACGACTGTCTCTGGATCTCGCGCTCCTCGACACTCTTGCACAAATCCGACACAACGCGAGCAAAGAGATGTAACGTATCTATGTCCTGGAGGATGTTCGATGCTTTGTTGGTGATGAGGAGGATGTAGAGATCTTCGAGCGGTTGGTAGACATAACGGACCTCGGCGGTCTCGACGGAGGTGTGTTGGCTGTTGGCTGGAATAAGTTTTGGGAAGGAGGCGAGGAGGGATTCGATTCTGGTTCGCGTCATCGGATGGAATTGACGCGAGAGTACGGCTGCATCACGGTTCAGTTGCGTCCCAAAAAAAACGCATCAAATCGTACCTTTGCCGCCTTTGGTGCATATCGAGGCTGCTAACACGACCTGCGCACGTCGTCATGAAGAGGAGATCATGTAGGAAACGCGGTACTGACCATTTTGTCTAGTTTTCGGGCTGTTGTCAATGATTGCAGTTTCCCGACAACGTGTCTCACATGTTATCACGTGACTCTCACTTCCCTATCCAACCTATTTACCCGACAGCTTTACAGGAATGTCACCCTCACATCTAGTAGTAAAGTATGCTCTCAAAGCCATGGAGCGGATTGCACCACTTCGCCTTGCAGAAAAATGGGATAATGTGGGTGGTTTCGATTTCCTGACTTTTTCGATGCGTGGTCCCGACACTCACTGTAACAGGTAGGCCTCTTGCTAGGTATAGCGCGCATCTGATAAGCTTCTTCGCGATCTTTCTGATGGATGCTTAGAGTCACCAGTTCTGCGGCCAAATGCCAACCGTGTTCTATTAACGATCGAGTGAGGCCACATCTACGTCTACTGCGTACCACTTTCGAGAACGTCTTCATGATTGTCTTGTTCGTCTAGCTTAACCTCCGCTGTTCTTCCAGAAGCGTTGGAACCCTCCGTAGCACTCGTCGTGTCGTACCACCCCACAATCTTCAAGCCCGTTCCATCTCTGACGCTCTCCAACCCACTTCAAGCATCTCTTCTCAACCTTGCAGCAGCGGGCGTGTCTGTTTACTCACCACACACGGCCCTTGATAGTGTGAACGATGGTATCAACGACTGGCTTGCGCGCTGCGTGGGGAATCCCGAACATGTCAGCATTCTAGGCTCCGTGAACGTCTCACTTCTCGGCGAACCCAAAGGCGATGAAGGCGGAGTTGGCAGGTTGCTCACCCTCAAAGATCCGATATCGATCGAGGAGCTTGTCGGGAGGATCAAGAAGCACCTTAGTCTCCCGCATGGTAAGTAGGCAATCCTGATTCTTGAAACATTTTTTGATGACGCGGTGGACATGCGCGACCCCTTTGTGCGTTCAATTGCTCTTCGTTTGATCTCGGGTGACGATCTACTCGCGTGTTCTTTGCTCCCGTTCTCTTCCGCTAACCTCGCGCTACATGCCACTTTCCGTATTTGTGCATCGAAGTTGACGTTGGACGGCCGGTGTTGCCACGCGAGGTGCGATCGGTTGCGATCTGTGCGGGGTCTGGTGGTTCCGTGCTTGATGGCGTCGACGCGGACGTCTACTTTACTGGTGAAATGGCACACGTACGTCCTTTTTGATCTTTATGCCGCTGTTGTTAGGCTTGGAAGTGGCAGGGATCAGGGTGTAATCACCTTGAAACGTCATATTAACGATATCATCACGCAAAAACTTGTCTTTACTGACCTATCTGTGCTGTAGCATGACGTCTTGGCGGCGGTGGCAGCCGGGAGATACGTTGTTCTTTGTGCGTTTTTTTTCTCTTTCCCGTGCTTTCGGATCCCACCACCCCTTTCTCCCCACTCGCCTTTGTTCCTTGATTCTGTGGCGTTGAGACCCGCTGACGGTGTTCCTCACGGTACCGGCTATGTCTGACTGTCCACGTCCTCGCGCGAATTGCCGATGACTTTTTAGGTGGACACACGAATACCGAACGTGGATATCTCCCTATCCTCGCGTCCAAACTGAGTTCGACGCTCGCCGAATTTGCAAATGAAGCCCTTTTTTCCTCTCAGGCGGTCACATCGACGTCGTGGGCACCGCATGGTCTCTCAGAACCTGCTTCATCAATCACTTTGACGGAAGAGGAACAACAGGCACTGAGGAACATTCAAGTATTTGTCAGTGAAGCAGACAGGCATCCTTTAGAACGCATGTGACTGTGATTCGGCCGGATGATGCGTCCCCGCATCTCACCCCACGCACGTTCATGATACGAGGATAAGGAAGGAGTGTGTTGGGAGAGTGGATGGTTTGTGATGTGGATTCGTTTCAATTTTATGCCGAAGTTTATTTCTGATGATTGGCCAAGTGTTTGCGACCCCCCAGTTCGTTCGCTGCCCTTTCTGCGGCCCTGGCACGCGTTTTCCTGACCGCATCCACCGCGAGAAACTCTTTGTATTTGATTTTTTGAAGCGAGCATGTGTACGAGATGGATGAGGACATGATTGAGCGCCAGATATGTGCAGGGGGTCCCGTGTTCATCCCCATCAGGCCATCAATCAGGTGACGCTTCGCAATCTCTCTTATGGACAAAGTTAACGCAACAAGGATAAATCGCATGGTGCAGCAGAATGAATCCAAAATCCATTATGTGCACCCCTTTTTTCGACGCCGCGTCACCATTATCGCTCATGCCATCATCTCTCACGTATACACAGGTTCCATACCCCAAACCTTAACCCAACTATCAGACGGCCATGAGTTCCGATTCGGGCAGAGCGCGCCAGTCCCAAGGCTTCCGCGTACGATGCAATGGAACACCGCGTCGCTCAGATGCAGAGGACGTGCTCTAGGGTTCTCGGAACGTGAGTATACAGGGACAAGGAGATTCGGAGTCGGCCTTGTTCGGCTTTCGAGGATGAGATGCAACGCGCCGTCTCACTCGATCGGGACCCGCGTTGAATCTGGTGCGACTTCTCAAGCGCATGCTTCCGCAGCGGCACAGCATCAGCCTTGGCACCCTCGGTCATAGTCATGCCCAAAGTTTCTTGTGGGCACGCGCAGGTCGCCGTACACGCCTCAGACTGATGATGTCGATTTATTAGTGGCCATGACGGGAGAAGACGCGCGGGCGCGAGCGCAATGGGATGCGAATGAGACAACGGAAAAGGAGGTCACGATGACAAGATCAGGCTTCAACAGGCATTGGATCGAATCCATATATGTTGCATCTCGGCCGAACACTCCGAGGAGCGCGCTGCGTGTTTTTTCATCCCCAGCACGGAGCGCGGAGGCTCGCTGGTCGGTGCGAAGTGCGCAATGTCACGAGAACCCCGAATCAAAAGGGGGGTGGTTACCGACCGTCCGTACACCCAGAGACCGATGCGGGCCCGCGAATGACGCACGCGATTCAGGGTGGAGCGATATTGATGCTTGTGGAGCGATTCGGCGCTATGACAAGGGAAGGACGGCTGACGTGATCCTCCCAGATTCCATTGGGGGAAGGCGCCTCGAAGATCGCGAGAGACCGCTAGGGGCTAACCTAACCTTCTAAGCCCTGCAAGAGAACAAACGCACTATCCGGAATCTCTCAGGGTAGCGCGAGCGGCGAAACGGGGTTGTGTTTGCTCCTGAAAGGAAGAGGGAAATCTTGGTGTCCAATTCGGTCGCGTCGATGCGTAAGAAAACAAAGAGGGAGAAGTGTACATGTCGCTTCGGACGCTTGAGCCCGTCTGACGCATTCGGGAAGGCCGCGAATGCGGTTGATGAACGCGCGAATCAACGTTTTAGCGGTCACTTTTGGCTCGCTCAGACGAATAAAGGTAAATAGATGGACGGCGTATCACTTGTATGAAACGACCTTCAAGTCGGGGTGCCAACGCGGTTAAAACCAAAAGGGGGCTGACGGGAAAAGTGAGGACAAGTGTCAGGTCTGGATAGAGCGTGGGTACCAAGATAGACAGTACACACGCACACAGCGTGGATGTATGCCTGGGAACATGTTCGAAGCAGTTGAGTCGCATCTCGGTGCCTGGATAGCATGAATATGAGCGAATACGGCAGGGAATGAGAAGTGCGCTGCCAAGCGTTTAGGAGGGAGATGCAATTAATGCCAGAAAGGAATGAACGACGGGTCCAATTCAGGGCGAGAAAATCCAAAGGATGGGATGCTGGACGATTTAGTCGGGAAAAAGAGAAGGCAGGAGAAGAGGGGGGGACCATGTTCGGTGGCCTATCGTACTATAACGCCAACACTTCTATTGGGGGCTTGTGTTCAAACACGTTTTAAACGCGAGAGGTTCAACGTTGTCCCGAAGAGATTGGACGCGAGTATTCGCACGGTGTCTCAAACAGGTGTGAGTGATTCATATTGCACGGGTCACCGGCGGAGTGTGGACGTATCGGATGCTTATCGATGGGTGTGGTTGGAAGGTGGTTCGAAACTTCGGCAAGGTCCAGGGCCCGTCTAGATAGAATTGTGTCACAAAGTACACAACGGTGATATCACATAATTATGGCATTTAATAGGAGCATTGTGGGAGGAAGACACGGGTTGATCAAGGGAGAAGGGCACGGTGTAAGAACGTGGATCGTTTGGTCGGCGGAGTGCACATTCAGTGCAGGCGTGCACCACATGCATCTAACAGCGAGTGTGGGGAAGCGGGGAAGGGTGGATGATCGGGGGTAAGAGGGGCTAAGTTTGTCGGTACTGATACGGGATACTCGAGGAAGGACGAGTGAGAAGACGGAGATATACTGAAAGTGTGGGAGGTGAGCTTTGGAGAGCCAAGAGTACAAGCGTCCGAATCAAGTAGTATTTCACCCGTTGAGGCCACAACCAGACGCAATAAATCGCGATAGGAAGAGGCCCCTTGACAGCGATGGCACTCAAGACGTGAAGTTGACCATGAAAATAATTTGGAGCGGCAACTGTCAGAGTGCAATCGAACGTCAGATTAATGTGTTACCTCAATGATCCCATGTCCATAGTATCTATCTTGCTGCGAAAACGCAATAAAGTTGTGGATTTGAGACAGTCGATAGTAAGGACATGTATGGCAGCGTGAATCAAACGTTGAGCTTGGTTGACAAGGTCCTTACTTCCGAGGGGCGCGTGGGGACTTCCGGAGGCAGACATCCGGACTGTCAGTACTGTGAGAGTCCGACCAGTTATAGAACACAGAAAGTAAGAACATAAGTACCTGCGAGTAGCAGGGCTGTTTATGCGCAACTAAACGTTTGGATAAGTAGACTGATTGCAAGTGGACATGGCGACATGTCAGATTGCAGCTTTACACGCTAACCTTTTGCATGATACCATGAATGTCTAATCATTTCAGTGAGACCAGTATGACCTCGTCAGGGTGCAGGCAAACCTTGAAGAACATATTTGGACAAATTGTGAGAGACTGTCAAAGGTCACGTGGTGGGACGCGTCGGAGATATTTCCCACGATTAACAAAGTCGAACATACGCGACCACGACGATGGATCAGGACATGCTGACCGACATTACGCTCGACCACTTACCGGACCTCTCGGACGCCAGCGTGTCCTTCCAAATCCCATCCAACAACACATCCGCGGACTTGCTTCTCGCTGACAACGCCGACGCATTCGACGTGCTGTGCAATGCCGTCGACGACGACATGAGCTTTGCGCCCATGGTGCCCATGCATCCCCGCGGACGACCCCTCATGCTCGACGAACTTACACCTAGGGTCCAAAGGGTCCAGGGGACGCCACGGCCACCTCCGCGCTCTCCGTCGCGCTCGCCTACTCGAGTGCCGTCCTCATCAGCTAAGCCATCAGTCATCCAACGTCCGCTCACCCTCGGAAATCACAGTCCTGACAAAGCACGAAGGACCCCATACCATACCAAGACTGCGCGCCAGAGCTTGGAGAGCCCACTGGTGTCCTCGGAGCGGTTCCATCAGTTGCGCGCGGACATAAAGTCTCTTTGCCAGGCCGAGGAGTCACCGTCGCACG
The DNA here is from genome assembly GCA_038094355.1 of Afroboletus lepidellus. Lineage (NCBI taxonomy): Eukaryota > Fungi > Basidiomycota > Agaricomycetes > Boletales > Boletaceae > Afroboletus > Afroboletus lepidellus. The sequence continues at coordinate 19,925 of JBBPUA010000178.1, read as the reverse complement.
TGCGACTGGATGTGATGGAGATTGCAGAAGCTGACAGCAGTCAATCGCACATCAGTTCGGACACGAAACATGACGCACCCGACATCCCGCCTGTCGCCGCACTTTTGGGTCCGATCCCAGAGGAGAAATGTAACTCCCAAGATGCGGGACCATCAGCCGACCAGGACATAGTCATGGCTACCGGTGATAGCATACCCACTGGTGAGGTGCATATCGCTGTGGCTGCGCCTCTGCCAAAGACCAGCCGAAATCCGAGGAAGAGCTCAGAGCCTGTGAGTCAGCAATCATAATTAGCATCCACATACTCATGCTGTGTATCAAAGACCGTTGCGGCTGGAGGTGTCTCCAAGCGTACTGCAATTCCAGCGACGCGCGTGTTGAGGAAGACGAAGGGCAAGCCATCCCGCGTTCGGGAAGCATGTCCAGTGCCTCCTTCCGCAGCTCGTCAACCTAATCCGCCGCAATCAATTGATGCCGAAGAACGACTAGCTCCGCCCGCTTGTATGAGTGGCGACATTGACTCTAAGTCCGAATGTACCCAAATTGCGCACGCCAGCACCGGCGGACTGGCCGAACGCCTCGTGTCATATAGTCAAAAACTGATATCCTCAATCAGGTACGTCTGCTGATAGGTTTCAAGTTGGTCATCGGCACTGATTGCTGTGCCATGCGCATGCTTTCCTGTTCTTTTGGTGCCTTTGGATGCTGACGTGATGTCGTTGCCAACTGGCTGGCCTGCTGTTTAGACTTTACAAACCCTCGCCCGAAAATTCGCTTGTAAACACGGACGACAATGCTGTCGGAGTGGCAGACGCACGTGCAGAACCATGGCCGCCAGCCGCTCCCTCACCCCAATACCAACACGTCAATGATATTTCCGGGGCTCACAGCGAGCCATTCAGGCTATCTGAAATTTCACCGCATAAACAGCCGCCCGACTCCAAGCGAAGTTCCCCCGCAAATATTGGAACTCCACAGGATGGTGGGCATGCCATGTCGCCCATGCGGCCAAGCAAGAAGCGCACCAGCATGGACGCAGATCAACCACAAGAATATCGCCGCCGCGAACGAGGGAAAATGATGCCTACGGATGCTGATTCCGAGCGCGGATCCTCGAATGAGGCAGTTTCCCAAGGTCAACCCCGGCCTGCCAAGAGGAGCCGTGCACACGAGGATCAATCTGTTGCGCACCCTGAACTTCGTGATGGTGCGCAGCGTTCGGACGCTTTGAAATCGACCTTGCCAAGCGCACGTACCAAGTACAAACCCAAACCTACATGCTCCCCTCAGTGCAAGGGACCAACGTTGAATGCTTTTCCATACTCGTCAAGCTCGCGTCAGGTACATGAAAGGCTTATCAAGGGTAGAAGCAGACGTGATGAATGGCGACCCAAGGCCGCGAGCCATCGGTCTGAGACATCACTTGGCAGGAATCCGACGGACTCTCGTCTACGACGTGACAAGAGGGCGACACTAGAAAACGCGATAGAATCCTCTCATGCGTGTCAACACTCTGGGCCGACCGTAGCCGCTGCTGATTTACCCTTGATAGAGAAGAAGCAGGTACGTTAGCTCCATTAACGGAATAATCGTCTTAAGTGCGCTGACTGTATGCATGCTGTTATGATTGATTCGTTGGCGTGCCTTGACCCCTCGCCATGCTGTACCTTCTTTTTCGCTACTGAATGCGATAGAATGCCACGTTGTCTGTGGCACAGCTGACGAAGCCGGTTGGATTTACGTTCCGGGTAGACGCAAGACTGGAAGCGCGCAAGGCAGAAGAGAGGTTGGCGGTGAGCGAACCAGGGAAGACGCACCCGCCGCATCCCGTACCTGATGTCAAAGCATACCGAGCATCGCACCATACCGCGTTCACGGCTCACAAAGAGGGTATCATTCCGAGCGTGCCCGTCGCACCATTCTTCTTTTGCACGGAACAACGCGCCAAGGAGAGGGAGAAGTTTGATGACATGCTGAAACGTAAGGAAGAGGAGATGCAGAGGCTGAAAGAGGCGCAGCGGCAACGCGAGGCTGAGGAGGAAGAACGGGCGATCAAGGAGTTGCGTCGAAAAGCGGTACCCAAGGCAAACGAGATACCAGAATGGTATGCTGGCATGCCGAAGAGAAAGGGGACGGCGGTGTGAAATGATAGTGGGGGGAGGCCACACGGTGAATTGACGATGGCGTGATGCGAAGCGATACAAGGTGACTTGGCCACGGGTATGCCGCCGGACTGTGATTGTTTCATTTCGTCGTTTACGAGGTTTGTGTGTAGCTTTATCCATACTGCATGTTCTTTTACATCATGTATCGTCCCGGCGATGGCTTGAGTTGGCGTAGTTTTTCCTTTTCCGCGTGTAGTGACACAAGGAGGCTTATTCTAGGATTAATGAACAAGGGGATGGGAAGGACGATTTAAACGCACTGCCGACTGTAGGATGACCAACATCGTGCATGGGAGAAGGGCAGGCACGCCGACTGTCTCGGAACCTTGTTTTTTTACTTTTCTCGCCAGCCAAGATGATCAAAAGAAGATGGCGCATTCCGATCCCTGGTGGGATAATAGCCGTGTCATATGCCGAGCTTCGGTCGGGGGCCTCGTACGAGCCCAGTTCATCTACGTCGATCTAAATGTGCGTGGTGTGATTGCCGCACGAGTGGCTGCGTCCTCGCAGCGAGAGATTTAGGAATCGAGATCTGACAGCGTCGACGGCACTCGTCCTGGCATGTTTTCGAGCCTCGCCTCGCCGCCACGCACATATGGAAGCCTACGATAGCTCAAGGTGCTGATAGTACGCACCGGACGGACGGCGGACGCGAGGGGGGGTCGTTGTCGTAGGGGTCATTCGATCAACTGACCAAGTAGTCGATCTAGCACGCACAAAGGCGTCTAAATTGGAGAGCGAGCGACGACGCAGATGGGCATTGCCTCATCTCGAAGCTGAACTGCCCGGCGATAGGTCGTACCCGGGGACACGTTGCGGGCGTCTGGCGTTACCGCGTCACCTTTTGACGCGGCATCGCACTTGAGCCACCTGCGATGGCAATGATCGATGGTTTTTTTTTTTTTTTCGTTTTTGGAAGGGGGGTCGAGTTGCCCCACATGACGTGTAGACAACGGCTTGGCGAAGTTGCTGTGTTCCTGAACATTGTCGTGCTTCCCTTTTGTCTTCGTGAAGCGTGAATCTAATCTGTGGTGATGTGACGAACGCAAAGGGTAAGTATAATAATGACGAGAGGTGCATTGGTTCGGGGCATATTGCGCGTGAGGGGTGTCGCGACAAAACGAGACAATGGAAGGTTGTTTTTGTGACTAGTTACAGGGAGGGTGCAGACGTGAATGTGAACAGCAAAGGCTTGGTGGAGACAACGCGGTGCCGCTGCGGACAGAGGACAAGGGAGGGTGGTGCCGAACACGTTGTGGAAATGAAAGAGGAGTGTGGAGGGGGGCGTGTGAGGGTGGTTGGAAGGGGGATGTGGAGTGGGTGAGGACAGCCGTGAATCTGAGTTCAACACAGCCAAACGTGCCGATCGCTGAGAGAGAGGGATGTCAGTTGGACAGGCAACATTTCCATGTCGAGTTAGATGCATCTGGTGCCGTACGTTATCTGGACGAATGCGACAGGAGGGAGCCGAGGGAGGGGCGTGTGCCGTAGATGTGGGCTACTGTGACCTCGAAAGGCTATCGTGGGTCGGGACTCGAAATAGCGCCCAGAACCGACCTGACTGAGGCTGTATTCACCTTCCAGCGATGTGACCGCCAAGGGTCCCTTCCTTTTTCGGACTGCAGTCAGGTGCCTTTTCGCCCGCCATCACTGACGCCACAACACGCATCCTCTCCCCGTCGGAATTTCATGGCTTTCTGTCCACAGTCCGATAACGGAACTTCTCCCCCGGCCAGCTGCCTCTTTGGAAACACTTAAAAGCGTCCTCTGTCGCCCTGTCCTCCCCCCATCGCCTCCTCACAAATGCATCCTTCCACTGCCACCACCACCGTCTCGGCAACCGTCTCCATGCGCGCCGCTCAGGACCACCCCTCCGCCTTTGCCAACGCGAACGCACCCCAGTGCTGCCATTGCGGCTGGCGCGGCGCCCACTCCCCCAGCTGCCCCTTCCGCTGAGCATTGCATCATCCTCATCACACTATTTATCACTCCACTGCTCGTGAGTCCACCGCGCTCGTCCCACAACATCCTCTGACGCGTCCGCAGATGTCCCTCTGTCCATGTTGTCATCCAATTTATCGTCGATCGCATCGTTGTCTCGCACTGTATCAACATACACGTACTCCAACGTGCATATGCGCACGCTAGTCAGAGGTCGCCTTAGCACCTCGCCCATGGACATTTCCGCAGTTGTACGATCAGCATCCGTTCGTCACCCCCCTCCCCTTGTCCTTTACGTGACGGAGTCGTTTTTGTATGGAGCGTTGCGGGGTGTAATCGTGTTGTCATGCAGGTTTGTCGGAGCGGAGGGCTGGAAGTACTATATCACCCTAGACTCGCACACATATCCCTGCATTGTATACCACCCCACCTGCCACTACATAGCACGAAATCCAGACAAACATTCCAATGATCATCGTCCTCGGTCCGATGACTTCATCCGGGTCGCGTCCCTTTCAACCTCCGCTCAGCCCATAGAGACCGATGCCTTTCTTTATCACGTCTCATCTCGGACTCTGATCGATACATAATCCCAGCCTGGGGAAACCGGATACCACAACCGCGCATCACGGACGTCATCGTGCACGGTTTTGGAGACAGTAACCACGAAAAAAAAATCCCATAAATTGCCTGAATAGCGAAACAAGTACTGATCGTCCGACGTCCAGTCCCGATATGTACACAACACCGATGCAGACGTGGCACGGGGTGGCCTCAGTCGTCTATCGTCCCAGCCGTACTACCCCACGCGAACGCCCAGACCGCGAGGTCGGATCGCAGGAAGTTCGAGGTGAATTGCTACACGAAGTTGCGCGTCGGGACTGCCTTCCCGCGGCGCCCTGGTGGGCAAGCAAGCGGGCGGTTCCACGCGACGCTCGGACGTTTCACTTATGGCGAAATGACGTTCGAGAACGGCCCATCCGACGACCTCAAGGGTACTCTGCCGGATAATCAGTTTCAGTTCGTGTGGCCCAAAACAAGGCGCCGTGGACACGAACGCGCACCACAAGTTCGAGGGGTTGTCTTCCCTTGTGTATGACTATTGTCGGCGTCGTATTCGTTTTCTATTTTTTTTTTTTCGCACATCCGACGCGTGCGAACGGGTTCCCTCTTTTAGATTGACACATACACAGCATGCCAGTGTCCCCAGCGCCAGTGCTTTCCACAGGACCGCGAGCATGGATTCCTCAGAAGTCCCTGCTCACTCCGAGGAGCTCCAGGTCTCCTTTCCTCAGGAACACGTCCTTCTCCTGACTTTGAATCGACCCCGGTTTCTCAACGCAATCTCTCCTAGGCTCCACGGCGACCTGACCGCGGTCTTGCGTTGGTTCGACGATGAGCCAAGCCTCTGGTGAGTCCCCGCTCGCCGCCGCCTCGCACGTCATTCATACGTGCTCAAGGGTTGTCATCATCACCGGTCAAGGTCGCGCGTTTTGCGCGGGAGCCGACCTAAAAGTGTAAGAGAACGCCACAAAGCCATCACAACTCCCGTACCGAAACACTTCTTTTCCGCGCACTTTTTCCGCAGATGGCACCAAGACCAGATGGAGAGGCGGATCACCGAGCAAGAGGCCGTTGCCTCGTCCTTGCATGGGTTCGCGGCCATCTCTCGCCGACACACGTCGTGTAAACCGATGATCGCTGCCGTCAACGGATCGGCCTATGGTGGCGGCGTGGAACTCGTACTGAATTGTGACCTGGTCGTCGCAAGTGAAGACGCCGTGTTTGCGCTTCCCGAGGTCAAGCGCGGCGTGGTGGCCGCACAGGGTGGTGCGTGTGCTCGTTCTTTGTCGGGCTTCGATGTGTTTCGGAGTTTGTTGCGACGGCGTTGCACCCCGATGGTGCCGTATGCTTCTGGATTTTCTCATCCGGTTTTTGTCGCCAATTTTAGCCCTCGTGTATATGAATAGAAACAAGATAGGCGCTGACGAGGATATGTCTTTTTTTTCGTAGTCATTCCCAGATTAGCCAAGACGGCGGGTCATCAGGTATGATGCGCGTTCATGGGTGATTACCCCGCTTGGTCTCCGCATACTGAGAAAACAAAACGCCGTTGGTGATTCCTGTTGACATGCAGCTTACTTCTGAGATGCTACTTTTGGGAAACCCCGTTAGTGCTGTCCAAGCCAGAGATAGATTTCGATTGTGAGTCTGGTATTCACACACTATGATTTCATGCCCCATGCGCGACTTCTTTCTTGATGACCCGTGGCTTACGTTGGTTTGTGAATTCACAGTGTGAACGCCGTCGTCGAAAAATCAAACGTTTTGTCGACAGCACTCGACTTGGCGCGTCAAATCATATCGAATTCGCCGGATGCCGTGCAGAGCTCCAAAGAGGGACTTATTCTTGCGCAGAAGCATCACTTTGAAGACGCGGTCCGGACTCACGCTCTAGGCGCCGTGAGTAAGCGGGTATACAACGGGGAAAACGTCAAGGTAGGCCCATGTTTGATCTCCACTTGTCCTCCCTTGTGCTTGCTTAATTAATGCTGTGCAACACGGCATCTAACCCAAGGCACGGGGATAATTCGAGCGACGTCAAACGCGGCTCATTTCTCTTCCCTTCGTCAATTCGAATTTCTGACTCATCTCCCTTTCTTCCAGGAGGGCCTGAGTGCGTTTGTGGAGGTATGATACCAATCACACACTTGTGGCCTGCCCGACTCACTTGTTACCCCCGGTGATCGCCTTTTTTTGATATTTTTGTGAGCAGAAACGACAGCCGACTTGGAAGAACCCGTCTAAACTCTGATCGACCCTTGACCCACTCCCAAGTTTGGACGTTCTCTTACCCTCTGCGATATCGCCGCCGGTGAAGGCGTTCCGACGTCCAGGGGTCCTGAGAGATAAGGAGCAAGAGTCGTGTCGACTGCGATCAGGATCGTGGTTTCGCTTTTCACTCGGCCTTGGGCTCAGGGACGGGTTGCTTATCGATGGATGGTGTTCGGTCGAGTGCAACGACGCGGCGTGTCGTGTCTTTGTCCTAGCCACATTTTCTTCATTCATTTGACACCGGATATGGCTATTTGCCGTAAGGCGATGCATATGACAAGTGTGATAAGGTGTAGTGGTGCCCATTTTAGTTGGTACACGACGGTATCATGATAACCGTGATGCAATGGGCATGCGAAGCACGGTGCTGTCATGCAGCATGACGGTAACGTCAAGGACCGCACCGGTCATGGAGGGTTGCGAGGCTGCCACTCGCTTCGGGTTGGATGAAAAGGAACGGTGCGTTTGTCGAGAAACCGCGGCCACAGGATGGCAGAGGGGGTCTACACTATCTTGCGTCTACGTTGGCGCGCTACGCCTGGCGCATCTCCTCGGCATCCGGCTGTAGCGACGAACGTGCAAACGTCGGTGGACTGTCTCCTCCGGAAGCCGTTGCCACTCGCCCCGGGCGCACTGGCCACGTGATGCGACGCGTTGCACCTTGCGCCGCCTCGAGGCCGTCGTCGTGTTTGTGTTGTATGTCAGCACGATCGACTCGGGTGACCAAGGCGCCGTGTTCGTCGCTGAAACCTAGTTCCACGTGACGACACCGCCAACGCCAAGGTGCGCATGCCAACCCCGCCGCCGCCGGGGATGAAGAATGACCAAGGCAGTGTGTCGAGTACGTAGGACGACCCCCCCACACGGAGTGCGTCGGCATAGATCTGAAAGTGTGGATGTGTGGATGAAGACCGGGTCTGAGGGTGACGTCGTCGTTCGAGAGGTGTGGTGCGCGCGTGTTGTTGAGCCGCGGGAGGACCTCTGCTCGAATTGGTCGGGGGATGATCATGAGGGCGCAACCTAGGACTCATGTGAACGAACCCCGTGCCCGTTGCCGTGACACGCTTGACGTACGCCGGGGTGGAAGTCTGTCAATATGTGCGCGATGGCAGTTAAACGACCGTATTCAGTGGTTCGGATCTCATACAAGGACCGAAGACAGGCGTGATGATGGAGATGTTGGTCACGTAAGCGAGGCGTGCCGCGAGACTGGAGGTGGACGGGAGCGAGGTTTAACCGAGTCGCCGGGAGGGAAAAGGGGGGTCAAGGTCCGGTCCACTGTTCTGTTTCGTATCACGCGCCGAGCGCCGAACGATTGGAGAGAAGCCGAAGCAACGACCACCAACTCGTACAAGGACCGCCACGTGGGCCAGACGGCCCGTAAAAGGCGACCTAGTTCCAAAAAGCAGATCCATGATCCTCGTTGTTGGAGCGTGTCCCTATATGCGCGAGGAAAAAAAAAAAGTCCGGCGAGCATGGACAAGGGTGGTGGATCGAAGATGAGGGCGGGTGGCGAGAACCTTTGGGCGTGAGGAACGTTGTGTTGTATTTGATAGGCGAACGCGTTTCTCGAAGGTGCGACGTTGCTGTTTGCTGATCCCGTCTCCGTCGCGATCGAACGCGTGTGGGTCGATCGGTAAATGTGTCCTTCGAGGGATGCATTTGGCAAGCAGGTTGCGTCGCGCGTCGCGTCGCGTCGACGTCTCGTGTCTGGAAGGGGAACCGAGACGCGCAAGAGGGCGTAGAAGTCTACGTCCCTGCGTTTCCCAGCCATTCAGTTGTGGCTGCTTCGTTGGACAAAAGGGTTCATCGAGATGCGATCAAGGCAGGCGTGGGACACACACCTGTCACTGCAGGTCGCTGAACCGAACGAGGCAAGATGGAGGACGAGTGGGTCAAGAAGACCTGTTCTCGAAGGGATAAGCGCAGCCGAGCGTGCCACTGCCAGGGCCCCGGTGCCCTAGGCGAAAGATGGCATCATGTGGTTGCAGAAAGACCCGACAACCCAACATGAAGTTTAGACAGGGAGATTCCCGGTCACATTGATCGTCAGGGAATTACAGTTGACGGTTGGGCTGTGGGACAGGGGCCCGGTGGTCATGTATATCCGCACGTCGCGGTGCGCATATCAGAAGGAATGTTCGCAAGGAGGAGTCCCGTCGATAAAAACAAAGTCGTACAACTAGTTGCGCGTAAACCGAATTGCATGCAAACCGAGGATGCAATGCCATGATGGAATCTGTTCGATAAGCTCGTAAGTACACATGGCGGTGCGACTTGGAACCAACCTCGCTTAGTAAGCCAAGACTGTTCCACCAGTCATGTCAACGCAGGAAGAGCAATTGATTGAGCTCATGCTTGAGCTCAAGGTTGGCCTATGTTTGTTCAAACGAGTTACTTGCGTTTGACTGCGTCGGCGCAACAGAAAACGACCCCACAGCAAGCGCAGTCTATATTGACTTCGACCCCCCAAATAGCGTATGCGCTGGTAGCACTTATGGTCAAGATGAATGCCATAGACGTACAGGTCCTCCAGGTACGTTCCCTTCATACGCTGTACGTCCTCCCACGATGCCTTGTGTCATCGATCACTGGGTCCTGGCGCGTCGAAGCACATTGTTAATGGATTGGCTGGCAGAAAACGCTCACTACGTACTCTGCGAACATGCCACCACTAGTTCCGCCACCTACGCAACCATCCGCTCAGCTGCCACCAGTTTCCGCCGTACCTCCACACTTGTCCCAATATCGTACGCCTACTCCGCAGACCAATACCCCTCCTCACTATAATGGCCACGGTCACACCCCTCAACCACCCAGCCAAGTGCCATACATGACACAGGCTCAGGGGCAATACGCCGGTCCCAGCGGTTTCGGAACCCCACCTCCCGCGGCGCCGCAGATGAATAATATTGGTTTGCCTGACGCGCTCTCGTCAATTCCTGAAGACCAAAAGGTAACGTCGATATACATTGCGTTTAATAAAATTTGCGCTCTCCTGTCGCGATCTTATTCGGTCGTTAAATTGTTCTCATGATTCCACCTAGGCCATGATAATGCGTGTGATCGCCATGACCCCAGAACAGATCAACATGCTCCCGCCTCCCGAACGGGCTGGCATCATCCAACTTGTGAGTTCATGTTCGGGCTTTTAGGATTCCCTACTCAGTAAGACTTGGCTACTTTACTGGTATCCTTCGCTGTCATTTCCGCTTGACATTGATGGCCGTTCCCCTCCGTCCTTCCACCGCCGCCTCGCGACCTCTCCCGAAATCTTGGGCCCCATCTTTCCCCACGTTGCTGCTTCCCTGCACTTCCCGCCTTCTTCCGCGACCTTGCTTCCCGCTTCTCGTAGCGTACGACACTAGGGTTGCCTTCGTAGATGTGATTGCAATCGGGTTTCAATTCATTGCTCGCCACCAGGGTTGCGCGAAGCGTGGACTTCTGGCGGAGATGAGTATACAGAGGTATACAGATGTCCGCAGGCTTTCGTTGCGTCGCTTGTCAGATCCACCTTACGTGCTTCAGTTATTTGACTTTTGACCCCCTCAGTGGTCCCTTGATGTAGGATCCCAGCGGCTCGACAGCGGCACTAGTCAAAACCTCGAGGGAAACGTCCCGAATCCGTATGTGCTCCTTGAATCGTTTCCCCTTGACCCTCGCAGCACTCTTCGGAGAATCGTTTTTTCAATGAGGCGCTCGCGCTGTCCACATCGTTCATGTTCCCTCCAAACAACCCGCGCCAACATTGGTATACGTGTACGAACATGCTGACATCCCGAAAAGTCGCACCCGTCTCCTCGGACGTCTCATCGTCTGGGGTAAACGCACACGACGTGGATCAATCTCACGTAAAAAGGCGTTTTAGCGCACGGAAATCTCCAGTGAGCGCTATCGGCGTGAAATAGGCTGTTTTAATTTTCCGTGGCCTAACGCGTCTGGGGGGAGACATATTCCAGTGCAAGGGGCCCATTCCGGACAGCGACGACGCCATCAGCACCCCTCCCCCCATGGGGTTATACGTTGCTCATCTATAATCCTGTTTGCCCCACGCACGCACCTCGGTGCTCCAGCTGGGTGGTCCGACGGTCGTAGGAGCGGAACCGCGCCAACCCCCTATGGAGGTCGCCACGTTATCGATCGTGCGCACGCTCGTTTGAGCATAAACGGGGTGGGATTCACCGATTCTTGAGAACACGCGCAAAGCTCGTCATGGAGGTCAGGGACGTCTCGACGTATCCTCGGTCCCCGTCTCTTTTTTTCCAAGGCCCGTGAACAAAGTTAGGTGTCTCGACCAGTGCAATAGGCGTACCCGATCGGCTGGGGGGTCAATCTGGCGCGTATCGGTTTATCCGAATTGCGCAGCCGGATTTGTGCATCGTCCCTGGGGTCGAGCGATCTCGCACGTCTGAGCGACGGCGATGGGTGTCAAGAGACCAAGGGTCGCTCCGCTGGTATCGCAGGTACAAGCTTTGATCGTCGAGCCAGGGCTGGACAGCTGTCAGTGGACGTCAAAGTCCGTAGTGCCTCGGAGGAGAATCGGATGGAAGTTCTCCAAAAGCTGTATGGCCGGCGTGCCTGACAAAAGGGCACGCCGATGTCGTCAAGATAGACCACCTGACGATCCAACTTTATCGCGTCGTACATCGTTGGCAATGGGTACTCTATTCCGACAAACGATTCGCGTGTACTCAGGGACAGTAGACATTATCCTCTATAGCCGTACGTTGAATGTACCTGAGGTATACGATGGGAACACGAGAGGCGTGATGAAGTAAAAAAACTAAATACGCTTTGCGATTAACGCTCTGATCTCAGCCTGTGGCTTGGCACGTAAGTCGTCGTTTCCCCCCACTTTTTCACCACCTGCGACGCCAAAGGCGATCAGTGAGGAGGAGAGACACACAGAATAGAAACCGACTGATAAAGGTCCGAGGGACGGAGCGAGCGCCAGTCTTTTGTTTCAAATAGTCTTGAATCGCATCCATGTCATCTCTGAGGTCTAGTCTGCTCATGACAATGGGTCCATGACCTAGTCAAACGGGGGTCGTGTACGCACTCGACGACCTCGATAGGTTCCCCGGAAAAGTTGGTTGAAAAGTAGTCTTTCGTCTGCCTGCAAAAAGGGCAGTGCGTCTTGGAGAAGACGACGATCTTATGCTTCGCGATCGTTTCCTGATACAGGCCCATCGCCAATAACGTGAGTATTGTTACTGAAAACGAAACACGAGCTCACTTCGACAAATTGCTGTGCGGACATATCGAGTGGGCGGTAGGCGAGCGAAGACGTCGACGCGGCAGCTGACACAGAGGTGCGTGGAAGCCCCTTGAGGGGAAGGGACAGAGAACGATATATATGGGACAAGAGCGTCATACGGATGATGGATGATGAATGTTCCAGAACGGCGGCGTGGTTGAATAATGCCTATTTATGCCGCCCGGTCATATGACTGTGCGTGCGTCGATTCGCCCGCCCGCTCGCGCCCGTCGTCCGCCTCCATGACGCAGTGTGTTCGTAGGTGTCCGGGATGGGAGAACTTGGTTGGAGGAAACAGATTAGTAGTTGACACGTGACACTCTGACAGCGGACTCAAATTCAAACGCGCGCTCTAGCGGGTGATCCGAACCTTCACGGGTGGGAGGTGGCGTGCCAACAAACGTCGTTCTATCGCCTGCCAGCTCAATCGCAGTGTCTGCTATCGGAAACAAGGCAGTTCATAGTCCCTGACGTGGCGACAGACCACAACGGCGGGTCATTGGCCTTGAATGGTTCCGCGATACTCCGATTGGCGTGGGAGATGAAATGGCGACTTTCGAGCAGCAGGACAGTTCAGTTGGTTCGTTTCTTTCGAAGAATCCACCCGGATGGATCTATGTGATCATTTTCGGTGCTAATGTCATCATCATCAAGGCACGTTGAAGGCTCTGTGCTCGGAAGGTCAATACCATTTACTGAAGTTCCAATCCTTGAGAAGGGTCGCAAGTTGAGCCGGTCAATCACCTTTGTGGAAGCGTGGTATGGAAACTGATTTCATATGGTTGGAACAGCAGGATGCTGCTGCTTTCATCACACGGTGACCGCCTGTTGAACTGGCACCTTGGCATAATGCATAATCCGGCTTAAACCCCAACATCAGTATTGAAACAGGGTCCACTCCCAATGCATGGACTGCACCCGCCTGGTACCGTAGCATATCCTCTGTGTGCACCCTGATGTTACAGATCCCCTGAGAGTATGGTACTTCACGTCAAAAAAGTGCGATCCTCCGTGCCCCAAACCAGAAAAGCGCCGGGTCCTCCCCTCCCAGATTGCCGACTGGAGTTATAGAAATGCTCATGCATCGAAAGGTGAGAAATTTCCGGTTTTGCATGTCCAGCGACCATTCTACCCACTGATGGAGCACTTGCCCGTCCGTCCATCGACTTAGGTCCCGTGCACGAGCTCTTTGCAGACTGTGATTACCTCAGACTGGAACTCTGCTACGACGTTTATAACACCCACCTCGCTGGCACCCGTACGAAACGCTCACATATCGACCCGGACCTGGGCACACAAGGAGTGCCCCTCTGACAGGGGATCCCGAAACAAACCCCAGCCTATGGATCCATTCATTCACCTCCGCTTGAACAGGCTCATGCATTTTCGTTCATCACATCGAGAACCGGGGGACCGAGATTCGAGAGGACTTCACATGCGAGCGCGACAAAGCATCGGATCGTCCACTGCGGATCGAGATGTGTGGCGGTGCATTTCGACCTCATCGGAGAAGATGTACTTCCCCCTTGACTTTATACCGTTGCCGATTTAGCCAAAACGTCGTCGACGTCAATGCGGCTGCCGATGCTCAAATTGTTGTCTTGACTCAGCGGATGAGAATAATATTCATGTACGTCAGCAAAAAATCTGGTTTGAAATGCTGCAACGCATCTCGGCCGTAGGGACGCGCGGCCTCTTCCCCCCAAAACGTGGGGCATTTCGGTAGAGGGACAAAGCTTCGCACTCCATCGCGGGACATGAATTTAGACCCACGACAATAATAATCTAACAACATGGATTTGGCGTTATCAACATTCGATGCGATCATATGGAAACCAGCAACACGAGCCCAATAAACGGAGAACGAGAGCGATGTTAATACCAACTACAAAAAGACAGTATCCATTACGCGTTAGTGAATTACGCGGATGTGAGTTAAACTGAATGGTCCGCCTCCAAGTCGAAAAAAGAGAATGTACGGAGAGAAATATGTCACTCATGGCATGCGAAACAACCTCAAGTGTTACACGAGGATGGGGTACTTTCCATCTGCCCTATTCAAGTGGTCTTGATCTAGGACAAGGAAGTCCTCGTCCTCCTCGAACGGACTAAGCACTCTTGCGTCCGTCGACGTCATCTCGATTTCGGTGCGACCTTTATTCCCGTCTGTCTGCGAGATGGTGACAGTTTCAACGTTGACGTTGAGATGTACCTTGGAGATCGTTAGGAACAGATCAACAGATCAACAGAGGCCCAGGCACGTACACCCCTCTGTGTCGCGCTTGAGTTCAGCATCCGATTCTGTTGTCAGAGGTACATATGCATGTGAATTACTCCGCACCAGAGTCTCGAATGACATACCGAGAGACGGTTCACCGGATTAGGCCCATTTTGCTCTCGTTCACGCGAGTTCATGAAATCGACTCTGAGTCGCTTGCGCATGTTGAGTCTGCGAGCCTTTAATCAGCAATCACGGCGGTGTGACGGAAGAGCGCACGTTGCGAGCAGTGAATTGGCGTATACTGCGACCATCATTGAGCCGATTTATTTAGAATGTGAATTTCATCACGTACGTTTGACGATAGCAAAGTGCATTCCGAGAAAAATTAGATTATGATGCATCACAAGCCACTAAGGCACTCCATGTCATTCCGAGGAAAATAAAAAATAAGGAGCGAACAAACGCAAATCAACGACGCTATTGTCACCAAACTAATCCATGGTTAGTCAAGCCAACGACGAGAGCCAAGTAGTTTGGATCAACGTACCATGTGATACTACCGGTCTCTAGAGTGTATAGAATTAACGAATTAATGATGTAATTCATGCTGCAAATGGGTGATCAGGGTTGTTGGCATGAACGACCGTGCGGCTTACTTGGCAAATCCAGTCCTTCTGCTCCCTAGGAGGACGATCATGAGTGAGGTGATGATGAACTCGACCGAGGCGGAGAGCGTGACACCAGTCGTAAATATCCACTAAACCCCCCGGTAAATGTCGCGAAAATGACACAAAAAGGCACTCACAGAGGGGTATGGTCTGATGAATAACGAGTATCGTTTCAAGCGGATACTGAACGAATGTCAGATCCCAACAGCGACTGATAACTGAGACATACAGCTCGCTTGTCGATACTGCGTGTTTCCAAGGAATATACAATCAGACAGCTACTGCCTCGGAGCATATTGCTTACCACAAGCAGACACTAAGTAAACGTGAGCAAGCGGTTCATCGGCTCAAAACGCATTCACTCACAAAGACGAAGGAACGCAAGAAATACCTAGAAAGATGAATCTGTGGAGGCCCAACAAATAACAAAAGATGCACACGCACTATTGGGGCGGAGATGTACCATTTCTTCGTCACTGCAGACACATCAACGCCGCGACAAAAGCATCAAATATATCCTTACACATCCGAATTCTATTGGCAAAGAAGCTGCGGTAAAAATAGGTCCTTTAGCATTCCACGAGGAGGAATTCGCTACAGACCAGTGAACCATAAAGGTGACCACAGCAGTTACGGCTACAGAGAGCTATAGGAAGTGATCCGGCCATGAACATTTTATTCAAACAGATCCCACACATACCCCAAGCGTACTACGACTCCAAATAAGTCCCCTTCACAACAAGGGTGGTGGGATGACTTACGATGGAATATCGTCCATGTTCTCTGGTTTATTGAAATTTACAATAACCGATTGCCAAAGTGCGGTGACGATAAAAATCGTGTGCATGAAGTCAAATGCCCAGACTACAAAAACCTTGGGACCTTGTGAGTGGATTCGCTTCCAAAGAACAAAGACGTAGACGCACCAACGTCTTGGTCCACACGGAATCGTTGGGGTAGAGCTTATAGTACAAAATGCATTGTACAAAGACAACGCCAGTCAGACTGTACACTCATTAGTTCTGCAACCACTATCTGTTGTTGAGACCTTACCAGCAACCAATACATGTGCCGAGCAGGATCGCGCCGTACACCGTAGCGACAGTAGTCACATCACCAGGGAGGCCCATCTTGCGGACGAGAGGTCGAAAGAGAGGGGAAGGATCCGAACCATGAATAGGTCTAATGAGCGCGCTTTTCAACGTTATTTGGTGACCCCATTCTCTAGAGAGTTCACGTCACAATCAAGAACGGAGCACGCCTACAAGTGAAATTGTCACATACTGTCGACAGCCTGTCCCTCGTGCCTCTTCGGTTCACCATGTCTGGCGATTTGGCAGTGAGTTGTGGTGTGCAGTGTCGCACTGACATGGACAAGTATTTCCAACAAGCGATGATCGGCGGTGCACCCGGTGACTATTTGGCCATCAAACATGTCGTAAACGACTAAGTGGTTGGAAGGGGGTAGACCTCGACTCGGCTCACCAACGACAAGGCCAAACCGGATCCTGCCTGTCACTACCGCCCACTCCGTTACCACGACCACCACCGTCGGACCCGCACGACATGTTCCTGCAAGGTCACACGATGATCACGTTCTCGGCACCGTATAACATTCTACACGCACGCCCTGTTTCACCGATGCTTCTCTCCAAATTTCATATCGTTATGTGTATAACATGTCCAAGCCACTGTATTTGTCACCTTTCCCGATGGTCTGTTGCGTACGAATCACGCAAATTGTTCATTCTAGATACACATACATTATCTACGACCTCGGTACGCCCTCACGCGCGCCCGTAGGGGTCAAGCGACGGACGGCCGAATGATGACTGTTTGCAGGGCGGTTCAAGTCAGTAACCGTCAGTATATACTCCGAGCATCATCGAGGCTTACGATAGGGGTGGGCTTGTTTTCCAGAATGGCCTCGATCTTGTCAAGCACCTCCGGCGTCAGTTTCGGTATGACATCGAGCGCTTTCAAGTTGTCGACGACCTGCTCAGGTTTCGACGCGCCGAGAATGACCGTGCTAGTGTTGGGGTTCTTGGCCACCCATGCCAATGCCAGGTGAGTTACAGAACAGCCGAGTTCTGTGTATATATTCAGTGCGGCTCCAACTGAGTATCCAATAGATACGAGCCTTCCTCTGCCAACTTGGACAGCTGCTGGACCTTGGAGATCTTAGCACGACCCTCCTCTTCGTTAAGGCTCTTGAGCGTGTCCTTGAAGAAGTCAGAGTGCGTAGCGAAACGTGAGTTGTCTGGAATGCCATTGTTATACTGATAGAAGCTTTGCATGAGAGAATAGGTTTGATTGTGATTGAATATGAAGTACCTTCCCAGTGAGGAGACCGCTGGCCAGCGCGGACCATACGGTAGTGCCGATGGCATATTTTTTGTACACAGGTGCGTATTCTTTCTCGGGACGTTCACGATGGAACATGCTGTATGGACTCTTAGTGGCTTATTCCCATCCACGGATAGTAAAAAAACATACTGGTGCTGACATTGTTCGGCAATGGGGCCAATGAGGTTAAGCTTGTCAGCGACATCTGGAAAAAGCTTTCAGCATGCATCCTGAAAAATATAGCAGCTACCCACGGTATGCTTCTTCGATGTCGCGGGCGGACCATTCTGACGTTGCCCAGTAGAAAGCCTGACGCACGTATGGGGCGCTTGTTCGATTAAACCGGGAATTTACTTACCCAACCTTTCTCGATCACGTAGTTGAATGCGCGAACGATCTCCTCCATAGGAGCTATACTGTATCAGCACTCGCACCAGGTAGAACGATGTTATACTCACTTGAGTAGTCAGGACGGTGGGCGAAGATCACATCGACGTAGTCGAGACCCAAGCGCTCGAGAGAAGCTTGAGTGCCTTCGATAATGCTAGGATTTAGGTAAGGGACGGATCCCAATTTGATCTGATGAGGACTTACTGTTTTCTGGACAGACCAGTGTCATTCGGACCAGAGCGAGTACCGAAGAACAGCTTGGTCGTAATGATCATGTCGGTTCGGCGGTAACCGAGTTCCTTGATAACGCGGCCCCTGGGAAATCGGTGAGTACGTCGGGATGCAACGGCTTTGGGAACGGGGACGTACATTTCGACCTCCGAACGACCTTTGGCGTAGCCCTCGGCAGTATCGAACATGTTGATGCCGTTTTCATAGGCGACTTTGATGATTTCCTTTGTACATAATGTTAGGCCCCATCAAGCGCGCATTCGTGACTTATCACCTTTACTGGGTCGCCAACAACGGTTCCTCCCAAAGTCAACCCTATCAAGCGCTTGATAAGACGCTATCAGCCGCCTGCAACGTTATCGACTCACATCCACCCAAAGAGAAGACGGGGACGCGTAAACCACTGGGACCTAGGCGCCGGAATGGCATCTCCTTGGGGTCAAATTCGTACTTGACAGTAGACATGGCAGTAGAGGTTCAGTGGGAAGTCACTGGTCCTGATCGAGGTGAATTACTTCGCTTAAATACCAATTTCAACATATAGGCTCCCGTTTCAGGACCGGCCTGCATTGCTAAGCATCAACACATCGGTCCGAGGTAGATAGTGTATTCGAAAGCGTGGTCATGGATCAAGGAGGGGAAACCACGGTCATTGCGAACTGATCAAGCTAGTGAGTATTAAT
The DNA here is from genome assembly GCA_038094355.1 of Afroboletus lepidellus. Lineage (NCBI taxonomy): Eukaryota > Fungi > Basidiomycota > Agaricomycetes > Boletales > Boletaceae > Afroboletus > Afroboletus lepidellus. The sequence goes on along the minus strand of JBBPUA010000178.1, from coordinate 1,188 downwards.
AAGATCTACGCGTCGAAGCTCGGGCGCCGCGCCGGCAAAGATCAGCTGATGGTCATGAGCCAGCCACAGCACGGCGCTCGGCCACCAACGCGGCGCTCCATTGACGAAGGGTTTGTCTAAATGTAGCTTGCACATATTACCGGGTGTGAAATCGCTCCACCACCCCCACCACACTCACTGTCGTTGGCAGTATATCCGCGGAGAAAGATCTTCACCAAGAACTGTGCTCAAGTTGTTTCACACTCTTGTCACAAAATCAGGAATAATTGTAAACCCAACCATCTGTCAGCCTCCTGACGCGTTTAAGCATGTGGTATCGATTCATATCTCCAACCCTGCTTCACGCTAGCTCACAGGCGGCCCAATGGATCAAGGGGCGGACGGCCGAAGGTAGGCTAAACGCTTGTTAGGGTAGACCACCTATCAAATGTTGAACAACGTACCGGTCGCGCAGGCTTATTATCGAGGATGGACTCGATCTTGTCCAAGATCTCTGGTGTCAACTTAGGAATTACCTCGAGAGCTTTCAAATTGTCGAGAACCTGTTCAGGTCTGGACGCGCCGAGAATGACGGTACTGGTGTTGGGGTTTTTGGCAACCCAAGCCAAAGCGAGGTGTGTGACTGAGCAGCCGAGCTCTGTCCACGTTTAGGGACCATGGAATGAGATATATTAAAAACACCAAGCTCACTCACCCTGTTCTGCAAGTGTCGAGAGCTCTTGAACTTTCCTAATCTTCGTAAGACCCTCCTCTTGTTGGAGACTTTCAACTGTTCCTTTGAAGAATCGTGAATGCATCGAAAACCGAGTTCCCTCCGGAACACCATCATTGTACTGCGAATTGTGAGTGGGTATATCATTGCCTTTGCACTTTCGATTTTACCTTCCCAGTCAGCAGACCGCTGGCGAGGGCCGAGAAAACAGTTGTTCCGAGTTCATATTTCTTGTACAGTGGTCTAATTCAAATTGTGAGTTAACATTCTCATAGCCAGCAATACATCGCCGTACCGGTACTCTTTTTCCGGGCGTTCGCGATGGAACATGCTATGTAAGACGTAAGCGAAAACAATATTGCCGAGGCAAGTGTAAATTGACACACTTGTGCTGACATTGTTCAGCAATTGGAGCGTGCAGTCCAAGTCGGGTGGCGATATCTGTGTCTAAGGTAAGCTCATGACACGACTTCCAG
>JBBPUA010000177.1:0-27865 GCA_038094355.1 Afroboletus lepidellus | reverse complement strand
CGACGCACTGCTTTTCCCGTTTGCGCTCGGAGGTGTCGCGAGATGGCCGTTGGCGGTGTGGCCAGATATGGAAGAGCCAGTTTCGCTCGGTGCTTGATCCGAGCGGGTCAGAATCTCGCGTACTTTGCTCATCTCCCTCTCAGTACGTTCTATCCGTTCCTGGAGAACGCGCCATCGCTTGGCTGCCTCTGCGTGCCGTCGTAACGCCTCGCCGTTCTTAGTAACTCGGTTCTTTACGCCGTTGTCCATAATTGCGAGGACTTTGGTGGTAGCAGGCACGTAATGTCTGCGAAAATGGTCAATTACGCCAACAAGAGGGCGAAAGGTGGACTTACGCCTTCTTGGCCTGGAAGGACCCGAGCAAGTTGTTGAACACGTCCAGGCTAACCGGTGATTTGTCCGACCGAACAGAACTCGCAAAGGACACACGGGATGTGTTGTCGTCGCGTTTCTTGTGTACTTGCCATATGAAGTCCTGCAGAGAATGAGCATACTAACAAAGACACACTTCCCGACGCACCTGGCATCGATTCACGGCCTTCTCCAAACTAGACATCATTCCGTCTGCTTGCTCGGTGACGGTGCGAAACACCGTGATCCACTTGTCCTCCTTGAGTTCTTGCTGGAGCTCTTCGGTCTCTTGTTGCACCGAGTCCCACTCTGCTAGTAGTGCGGCGTGCTTTCTGAGCATAACGGCACGTTCGGACGTGTCGCTGAGTGACTCTTGGTCGGCAGGTCGGAATGGCATTATGGATTCGTTGATGTCTTTCATGCCTTGCTCGATAGATTCGAGGCGTTCGTTCATATTCATGATTGCATTATCAATCTCTGCCGTCGTTTTCACGTCCACGCCCTCCGCTTGTGGCTTGTGTCGAAGTTCTTGTATCTCTACGCGGCGTCAGCGCTACGTGGTTCACACCGTAACAGCCCGACGAACCGAATATGCGGGTTTGAACATCGGACACGGCATACGAGAGCTCGGTGATGTGTGTCGAGATGGCCAACAAGCGAATGTCCCTGAAAGAGAGTGCTTTCTTGAGCATAGACCACCAGACCATGTTGCGAATGAACGAGCGTGACGGATACTCACTCTTGACTCTTTCGTTTTCCCTTGCGCCTCGGGAGCAGAGCGCGGCTCGCGGTGATCGTGATGTTCTCTGTAATGAGGCGCATGGCAGATCGTTTCACGTAAGTTTCCAAAAGACGCGAAATGCCTCGCGGCGGGGAAAACAAATTGCAAAGTGATCCGGGCTTACCTTCGTCCTCTGCCGTTAAGGAAACGCTAGATGACGACGCGGTACTGCTAAGAGTGCTGGTGGTCAGGGCGGGGGAAGGCTCGAGCGAGTGGTATTGCGAGAGAGGTGTCGAACCCGTGGTCGTGGGTGTGATGAGAGCCATGGGAGTCGACCAACACTGTCAGTCGGTTTCGGTATCGTTCGGACCAGTAAAAACGGACAAATGGGTATGAAGGGAGGATCCGCCGAGTCTGCGTCAGAGGTGCCTTTGTGGGATCGAACGGTAGTCAGAAACCAGACGAGGCACGACGGATCCTCGGATTCGCTCGTCGGTTGGACGGAGAGCCAGCTGTGTTGAACTGCGATGGAACGAACGGATCGACGAGCGGGTATATCGTGGTTGACGTGTCGAACAACGGGCGAGGTAGTTTTAGGGTGGTGACAGTGCGACAAGTCGACCTCCGATAACGGCAAGTCACAATGGCAACGACAATTACCGAATTATGTTACATAAATAATCAATCAAGGAAACCAACGGGTGAAAGTACTACTGCTGCGATGTACAATGTTTCGAAATGAATACAGACGCTATTCTACGGGTCCACCACCATAGCTTGTGGCACGACCGGCGCGTGGCTCACGGTCATACCCACCTCGACCGACAACGGTATTGGTTGTGGGGGGAGGTATCCCGATTCCAGCGCTTGCTTTTCTTCTTTCTCCCTAGTGCGCGCTTTCCAATGCTCTTCTAGCCCTTGACGGGCCTCCTTGTCCGCTTCGCGCACCATCGTAATCCGGCACGCTCGCCAACGAATCGGATCCATCGTGTTGTAATAGCCAGGGGCGAGTCCTTCCAATGCCCAGAGTTGACTCGTTTCTACTACATGGTTATCTTCGATGTTCAGGGCCTTCTCGACGGAGCTGTCAAGTAAGGGATGCCGGAGAAGTCGAGGATAGTAGCGACCAGCAATAAGGTTGAGCGACAGTATACTCTCATGCCCAGGAGCAAGAATTGGGCGGAATTTGAAACCTTCCGGAGGGGGTGGCAGCGGAAATGACGATGAAAGAACTGGATGTGAAAGCTGGTCGTTGGTCAGTCGTTCTTTAGACTTCGAATTCGCGGACGAGACCCCGTTGGTCGCAGGTGCATTTCCTCGCACAGTTGTGAGAGAGTCAACCTCCTGTCCGTTGGTTCCATTTTCCAGCGCTGCGGGCACCTCAACGGCCTTCCCCTTGCCTTTGCCGCCATCATCACCATTCATGCCCTCACCCAGTAAATCCCCTTCCCAGTCTTCATCTACTAGTTCATAGAGCATCCCTGTGGCTCTGCATTCCTTGCCGGTTGAACCGTCAGGTCTTGGGATGTCCGCAACGTATAGCCCATCGATACGCATGAACACTCCCCGGGTTTCGGCTCCGACCTTCGCTTCACCATCACCTTCAGCAGTCAACGATTTTGTATATTCCAGTGCTTTGCGCGATGGACCCGCTGGAGGTAGGATGTTCTGTGTCCCCTTGGGAGCTATTTGTGATCTTGAAAGCTTGAGCCGTACAAGTTCGTCAGTCCAAATGCGCTCGGCTCCCCACCATAACCCTTGGTAGCGAGTCTGTGTTACCGTCTGGGAAAGTGCGATGGGGAGTGGAGTAGAAATGGAACCAGATTGTGAGTAACTCATGAAGGTGGACTGATTGCTGGGCCCAGCGCTGCTCGCAACATTCGCGAGATTCGCATTGAACGCCATACTGGCATTCATCACCGAGTCGAGCGATGCTCCCGGCTGAGCACTAGGTATGGCACGCGAGGGCATGCCCGAGGGTGGAGATACATTGGAAGGTGGAACAGAAAACTTATATTCCCAATCATCCGTTGGGGCCCAAAAACCCGCGAGGTTGGCCGCGATTTGAACGGCCAGTGCATATGCTGCTGCAGCCTCGACAAAGGTCGATGATTCTGTGGGTCGGAAGGTGTCTGTGTTGGTATTCATTTGTTCTAACGGAACTCGGTGGATCGCTTGAATGAGTTCGTCTGACGGCGCGTGAGCTTGGTATGGCAAAACCTGATCAGCGGGGATATAATAAGAATACGGAATCCCAAGCAACTTGATTTTGTATGACAGCGTCTGGATAACCGTCCAAGGCACTTGTTTATCTTCGGTATTCGACTCGTCTCCGTTTGGCGTGTTGTGTGAGCCATTGTCAGGTTTGGTACCGGTGGAGGAAGCGATGGCCCCAGAGGTCGGATGTTTGATAGCCTCGGCTTTCATTCTGGCCTCCTCCACTATGCCAGGCCAGAAGGTTATAGCATCCTTCTCGCCTGAGAGTCCAGGTATTGCAGGGTGCAGAGCGCACCATAACAGCTCTCCATCTCGATACCATTTTCTGAGATGAATCCCCTCCGCATACGCAGACCGTAAATCAGCGTTGCGTTCTCTAAGCATAGTCTGTTTCGGACCCTGAACCTGCTTCACAGGGCGGGGTACTCGACGGATAGCTGCATAAGGTTTTGCACGTTCGCGACCGATGCGAACTGGTACAAACGCAGATGAAGTTTCAATGACGGTGGCGTGAGCAGAGGCCTTGCCAGTGATAACTCGCGCAGGGGGCGCCGACAACGGGGTCGATCGCCTGGGAAGTAGACCCATGGACGCAGTGATTTCGCGTTGCGGTTTTTTGTTGCAATATTTGCAGTTACAGTTGGAGCGAACGAGGTTAGGGTCCGTTAGCAGCCAGAGAGCATGAGGGATGAACTCAGGGACCGAACGGAATCGCTTGGCATGGCGTGAACCTGCATCAAAAAGCTCTGGGGTGCGTCATGGATGGGCAAACGGGAGAACGCACCGATGAGGTATGCATCGTGCCGTGGTGCACTCGCTGGCCCTTTATTGTGATCAAACATCTGGTAGCCAGCAGGCCAGCCACGGAGGACATAAGTAGGCCCGACTAGCGCAATGAGAGATAAAGGAGCGCATCATAAACAGACATGGAAGACATACCGGGTTTGCCCAGCTGGAGCGCAAGACTGGCTCCGACTTCGCACCTCCATTTGATCGAGAGACTCTCATCGATGGGGACAGGCCGCATGTAATTAACATGACCTTCGCTGTCGAGGACACGAGTGGTATTCGTTGGCCACTGGCTTTCGTCGCCGTCAGAGACTGGGAAGTCGATAAAGGTGGGGTTTGATGGTAGGACATGTCCTGAGGATATGGTTCGCGACATTGGCACTTGTCTTTGACCAGAGCACGACGTGACCAAGTGAACGAGCACCGTTAGTCAGCCATTAGCAAAACAGTGTCACACAACTATAACATGGCTCACTTAGTGACCGTTCGCCGTGATTATCTACGTCTTGCATCTTTGTCTTGGTGGCATTGGCGTTAAACGACATGGCAAGAACAATGGGTACATGGTGCTTATTCGGCCCTGCAGATCATCTTCTCGTCCACCCCATACAGTCGATGTTTTGATTGGGTTCGTACATTCGAGATGCCATCTGTATTTATGACGCGGACGGATACTACACTTTACTGCGACCCGAGATATACATTCTCGACGCGGAGTGTTTAAGCGCCCCACTCCTGACTGTCCTCTAGTGCCATGTGTGCATCAAAATAAACATCATCTGCTTCGGGGGACCAGCTCCATTTCTCCACATTCACTCTATATTCCCCAACCGTGCCAACGTTGACTTCGATTCCTTCTGCTTCCAGCAGGCGTTGCTGGGCATTGGGTCCGTGGACCGAGATGACACCAGACGTAGCGATGACTCGGTGCCATGGCACAAGTGGGCTGGTGCGGGAGATGAAGTTGACAGCTGCAGCAGTGGGTTACCGATACTGCGGGATGCTAACTGAACACCTGCCTTCTCGGACACGACGCGCTTGACTAGGAAAGCCGAGTACTTGAGCAATCTGACCACACGTAACGACCGATGGCTTTGACGATTTGGTACACCTGTGGGAGTGAGAATCACACCACCACCACTAATGAAATCCACGGCGCTTACTACAAGATTAAAGTCCTGGTGAATAAGATGCTTGCTGACCATGTCTTGTCGTGGAAGAAAGCGGGGAAAGGACGGTGATGGGGGCTGTATCAGGCCAACCACAGAATATTGTGTGCACAGATGGCTGGGATTGAAGAGACGATCCTACCCAGTTCACTGACCGGAAAGCTCAATCGAGGCAATCACTCCCTCACGTGAATTCACGCCGTCCCGGAGGTGAGTAGACGTCGTGGAAATTGCGAATATACACGCCTGAATTTCATGTAGATAATATGGCTGATGCGCATTACAAGCCCTAATTCTGGAAATCCATGGTTTGAAGTCGCCGCATTGTTGAATTCTTTGCGTCCAGCTCTAGTGTTGACTGCACTCAAAGAAGAATTAGAAGTCTTGGGCTGACAATCGATCGATTATCGACATTTTATGGGTCCCGTTGTTTAGTTCGCTGTTGTCGACTAGCATCCGTGACTCAGATCAAACTTGGGTCGGTGTGTATAGATCTATAGAATTGATAGAGGGAAGCTTGTAGGGATGTCGGCGTTCGTCCTACCTGTCGGTGGTAGAGTCTGTTGGATTCCTGGGACTAGGTAATGCTTGAAAGCTTCAAGTTGGCCGTAGTCCGCCATCGTGCTTCATGGGAGTGTGCTGAGTAAGAGTACCGCGGCATTACTTATGTACCCGGCCACGATCGGTGGCCTCAATGCTTAATGTCCAACGTTATCGTCTGCTAGCTTTTCGAATTGTTCAGGATACTCGCCAGCGCGAAAATGAAAACGCAAGAAGAGTCCGCTGAGCTCAGGCGGTTCAGGGAGGAGTGGAAGGAGGAGGTCCGGAAGCGACGGGAGGAGCAACACCAACAACAGGGCGCTACAACGGAACCTAGCCAACTCAACGTTCCTGCCTCCGCGACGCCCGCTCGCTCTGACGCATCCTCGCGCGCCGCTCCGCCCGAGACCGTAATCAAGGCCCCCGCGACGTGGTCCGCGTCCAGTGCTTCTCAAAAGGCTCTACACACTTCACACGACCATAGCCCTCTCAGTGGCAGCATCGCACGCGCCGTAGAGATTTATCGCAGTGCAGTACAATATGAACAGGAGAGCGACCTGGACGAGGCGCTGAGGCTATATCGTCAGGCATTTCGACTCAATCCGAACGTCGACCGTGCCTATTCCAAGGAAGAGCAGAGGCAGCAGCTAGGTCACTCCACTGTCGGCGCAGGCCACAAGAAGACGGTGTCTATTGGCAGAGACGGAACTGAGGAGAAAGACGACCATACCGCCGAGGGCACAAAGCTGGCACACGCGAATGGGATTCTCTCCAAAGTGTTGGAATGTTTCCCAGAGGTGTTGACGTTCGAGCCAGAGGATGACAGGGAGGGTGTACCAATCAACATGATTCCGGAGGAGCTGCTTTTGTATATCCTGCGGAATCTCGACACCACAACTCTCGAGCGCTTCGCAGCCGTGTGCCGAAGGGCACGGATCCTTAGTCTCGACCCGTCAATATGGAGGTATGATGATCTCTATTTCCAGTACGCAAACGTAACGTTTAACGACAGGGATTTTGTACTTTTGGCGTATAAACCACCGCAGATTCCCGAAGATGCTACGCTGCAACTGATAGTCGATGGTTACGGTTGCAGCTATCGGCAAACATACATCGAGCATCCGAGATTGAGATTAGACGGTGTGTACATCGCCGTGTGCCACTACGTGTGAGTCCCTTGTGTCATATATTGTCATATATTGTCTCGGCCTGCTGAATAATACCTCAAAGCCGGAGAGGTCTTGGAGAGAACGCATGGGTCAACGTAGGTTGTAGACCTCTGTCCGACTCGTATCACTCATGCAAAGACATAGGTTAGCCATCTCATCACGTACCACCGTTACCTGTGAGTAGTCTCCTGATAGCCTTGCCAATGCTGACGTGCCTCAGTCGGTTTTTCCCGGATGGTCAAGTTCTCTCCCTTCTGGCTAACGAGGAGTACGAGCCCTCGCTCGTCATACCGATGCTCAAACCCTCGTTGCGCATGAAGGTTTCAATCTCACCTCGACACTCTCAACACAAATGACTCACTTGTTTATTTTTTTACAGGGCTTCTGCATCGGTGACTGGAGGATCGAAGGCTCCAGCGTCCTCATTTCCAACCTCGTCGAGCGGCACCCACAGGTGGCGCACCCGGCCCACCACAATCACGTCTCACGACCGACGCGCTACCATTTCCAAATGGCGCTCGCGCTCCGTTCCAAACCACTGGGCCGATGGAACAAACTCGACCTCGTCTCATACGAGTCGGTAAATATCGAGGATGGGGAAGTCGTGCCGCTCCCTCTGAAGCACGAGCGGCCATTTTGGTTCTCCAGGGTCAAGAGCTGGCAGGGTTATTAGCTCGTGCACCGATTTTCGGATATAGTGGACTTGATCTATTCAGGACGATTTCGTTGTCGTTGATAAACTCGGGTTTATTATACACATAGACATCGGCGCAAAACGCTGACTCGGAAGAATGTATGGTGTCAACTCGACCAAATCATTCACTATAAACAGATGCGGATCGGTCAACACCAAGGGTATGAACGCGAGGAAACGATCCATATATGATACAGCTACTAATGAGCTACGATAACCCATGTATTTCAATTACTTCTGTCCTTCCTTATGGCTCTTCGCCTTCTACAACTACTGCCAGATCAGTCTCGCAACCTCTTTTTCCAGTAAACACGAATATGTAATGGGGAATGGTAAGGAGGGGGGACGAAATGAACGAACGCCAAAACGGGGAGAGGGTACCACTAACGCAGAGAACCATGGGCAAATCCAGAACAACGGTTCCCCCATTCGGACCACGGAAAACACAATCAGATGCAAGAAATACGTGGGACGACTAAACAAGATAACGCGACGCGGCGAGTCAAGGGTATGGTAAACATGGATGAGGAACTGTCATCGTAAGCAAGATGTGCGACACGTGTCAAGGTCGTGGAGGGGTACCTAGAATCGTAATGTTTCGTGACTGGTTGAAGGGGGATGATTAGGTTGTCGCCTTAAACGAGCGTATGGGGAATGTGTCTTTGGATCCTGGGCGAGGGTCGACTGGAAAGCCGCAGAGGGTGGAGAAGGCGCGTAGTGGATGGATGCGCAAGCAATTCATGCTGCGCTGTACAGGAACAAGTTGTTCGTTGCAGCAATCTGCGCTACGTCAGCATCACGCATGCATAATAGCGCGTGCCACTTACAGCAATCGTGTTCTCCCTCGGATGCCAGCTCGCGTGGAGAATTTTCTTGTTAAAGTCTAATGTTTCCATTTGCATCGCATCTCTCAGACCACCTGGCCGACCGTTCTTTAGCCCGTTCTTGTTCGGCAGGGGACCACCCATCTTCTTTGCTTTAAACGCGGACTTGTCAGCCTGTAAGACAACGTCACCAGTTGTCTCCGTGTCAAATATCCGGAAGAAGTTATGGTACGATCCGGTAAGGACGTGTCTACAAGACAGTCAAGATAAGCTGCTAGCTGAAAATGGTAACGGAGAGAACACACTTGTCATCACCACCCCAGTTACACTCGAACTTGTCGAAGATGCAATCATTCTCATATAAGTCACAGAGCTTCCCGCGGAGGTGATCGTGTATTGGAATCGTCTTGATCGGCCGTGACTCCATATTAATGTCCCAGATCTTCAGGGATAAATAGTCTCTCGATAGGATGTATCGTCCGTCGTGACTAAATTTGACATCGGATATGGAGGAGATGATTTCAGAGAAGAACGAGCGTGCCGATGGATCCTCCTCCTCCTCAAAGCCTGTCAAACCGAGTAAGAGTGGCGATTTAGGACTGTTCAAACGACATACATTTTGCGTGGCGATCACACAATGCCGAGTCGCGCATATCCGCAAGCTTGATGTTACTCTTCGAACTCGAATACATGAACAAGTTGCAATGTTGTGGATGGAACTCGGCGGCGGTAATGACCTCCGTAAGTTCCTCCATGTTGACGGGCTTGATGTCGACGATGTCTGATGTGGCAAGGTAAATGAGCGGTCGCACGATTATGACAGTTGGATCAGACGCACTGAAACTCTGATCGCTGATTCCCAGGTTCCACAAGTTGATTCGGAGATCGTCTGCGGAAACATAGGTTTCTTGGTCGGAATTAACGGAGATAGAGTGGATGTGGTATGCATGTGCGTTAGCGTAGACTTTCCGAGGGATGGCGGCAATAATGTTGTCCTGCTGTACCATGCGAGGAAGTTTGAGATGCAAGCGTGCAGTTGGTGGTGTGATAGGCCGCTGGCCCTCGTAATGGTTCGATTCTGAGACCACTCGCAGCGACTTCTCAAACACCTTCCAAAGCTTGATTGTTTTGTCTAATGAAACCGCTAGAACTAAACCGGGGGAGACAATGCAGAAGGAAGGGCGCGCACCATTAGTAGACAACAGGAAATGAGCATTGTTTTGTCGTTTGCACCACTTGATCTTGTTGATCTTTTCCTCGATTTCTAGCGACTTGAGGTAGTCGAATTCTGGTTCATGTGATTGGAATTCCGTATAGAACTTGTATTCACAGCCCTTTTTCTGCACAGGCGTCGGTGGATGTGGTGTAAGGCGTGGTGGGTTCGCAATCGGGACGAATCAGCCTCGAAAGACGGCAGAATGGGCTACTTACCGACTCATTGCGCTCAAAGAGGACCACACGGCCACCCTTGTCGCCCGTTGCAAGGTAGTTGCCGGTTGAGTCAAACTCGACGGTGGATATGATGTCAGCTGATCGGAGGAGGGGGATCAGGGATCAGAGCAGGGGAGCGCGAGGGCCGTACCTTCGGTGATGTCCTCGACCTCGCCCTTGTCGCCGAAACACTGGGCGAAACGCCAGCCGCCTGAGCCTGAGGGATCGATGTCCATGATGAGGGATTAAATGGGTCTGTGCGCGGTGTCGTGAGGGTTGTCTAAGGCTAGTTTCGAGCGTCGACCAGCGGAACCTTGTCTGGGCTGAGCCCCTCCCAGTTCCTCGCCTGCGTGCCGTTTGTTGTGACCTTGTTTGGTCGCACCACGCCCATTACGCGCCCGCATCCGACTTGTACCGTATCTTCAACCATGCCCATCGCTCCCATCACTGGAAAACTCAGAAAGGGCCTCTGGCGCGACATTTCAGTCGCTCTCGGCCTCGGTATCGGTGCCGGCTACGCGTTCTGGTATGACCACCCTTTTGTCTTTTTTTCTCTTTCTCATCTGGAACCAGGCATGGCTACCATCTTAAAGCAGGTACGACCACACGCATGTGCATATGATAATCTGTACTCAATCTCTGCAGTGCAACGCCGTGAGGAGTACTACTTGAAAATCGAGCGAGAGAAAGCACAGGGTCAAGCCGCATGATTAATGCTGCCATCCACGGGACCTGGTGGCCTTGTTACTCGAGGAGACGAACTGCCTCTTTGTACAAACTCATCGTCACTAGAATAGATAGCTTATTGTCCTCGCTCCGTTTGCATTCGTTGATGCATGCTGAGAGCAATCATCATTTGGGCAAGTCCTGCTCGCTCCTCTGAGTCATATGGCAACGTGAAAGAGTTACGGGCAAGGTATAAATATGACTGGGTGGTCGCGACAAACGGGGTTTGGTACTCATAGATCATAATCTACGGTGCACTCGGTCCGAGCCATCATTAAAAACGCTCCAACGAAACGAATAACACAGGTCATTTGAGCAAACCGAGTCTCCTGAGCTCCTCGCAGGTTGGAAACATTTCCGCCTCGATGCGCTTCACTTTTTCCCAGTCTGTCCCGACACCGAAGAATCCAATTTCAGCTTCCTTCCGTCTCTCCCGCTTGTTGATGTCTCGCTGACACTGGGTGTACAGACTTTGAGTGTACACTTGTTCGACGTTGGATTCAAAGCGAGAGAGTGCAGATCCACGGCGGTACTGGCCTGCTGCAAGATCAGCAGCAATATTCGGGTGCGTCTGGAAGTCGCGCGAATTGACATAGTAATTTATGTGGAGGTTGCTGGTCTGCCGTTCCAGATCGTATCTCGGCGTCCTTGTGAACTGAAAGTTGGGGTCTGGAACTGTAGGCGTCGCAAACATGTCGGGGAGCATCGAGAGGAAGGAGAACGCAAAAAGGATGATGAGAGGGAGAAGTTGCGTAAATATTGACCGTGCCTGGGCCGGTTCACCCTGAGCAACTCCTTGTGGACGTCCGTTCATGTGTACGCGAGTCGTACGGAATCCACCAGGCCCGAAGCTCGCGGTGAACATGGGTCCTCCAAATGGGCTAGACCCAAACGCCCCGCTGTTCATGCCCATGCCGCCGCCACCACCAAAGAACATGTTGAATAGATCCTCGGGTGACATTTCGCCTTCAAAACCACCAGCGAATGGGGATGATGTCGAAAAACCGGGTGAGAAACCAGAAGGCATGCCACCAGATCGTGATTCCGGATCAGATCCATGCTGGTCGAACGCAGCTCGCTTTTGTGAATCTGAGAATCGGGTCGATGCGTGAAGAAATCTAAGATACGAAACACGCACCTGATAGAACTTGGAATGCCTTTGAAACCACTGTTATGTAGATCAGCTAAGACGCACGGAGAAGTAACTAATCTTTGTAACGTACTCTTAAAAGCCTCGTCAGCCCCAGGTGCCCCATTCTTGTCAGGATGTAGAGCGAGCGCGAGCTATCAGAGGCACATCTTAATAACACCCTGCTGGATCAACGACGTGCGTACCTTTCGATAAGCCTTTTTGATATCTGCCTCTTCGCATTCCTTCTTGACGCCCAGAATCCCATAATAATCCGTAGGTTTGCACGCCCGTACCCGCTTCACGACGTTCTGTTGTTCGGCGGTATACTCCCTCTTCTCCCCGTTCATGCCTCCTGCTGTCCCATCCGCCTTCGTATCGCCGCGACGTCTCGTCCCAGAGGCAGAAGGGTGTGTCTCCGTCGATGACGATGACGCAGTTGCCGCATTCCCATTGCTCGTGCCCCTGCTGGAAGACGCCGACTCTGCGGTAGCAGCAGATTCAATAGACTGCCTGAGTAGCTCTGCTTCTGGTGTGGCGAAGAGAGAGAGAGATTTTTGACAGAATTTCAGTGCCGGAACAAGGTTGCCTGCATCCCTATGCTTCTGAGCGATTCTCAGGCATTTGAGGGCTTCGTCTCTATTGCTCTCCATCGTGTACGAAGTGCGTGCACAAGTTGATGGAGAGACCTTGGAACCCTTGTCTTGTTTTGTCTGGACTGGCAAGTGGAGGAAACCTGTTCCAGTGGGACGCCGGTGAGAACTCGGCACCAAGGAAACAGTTTCGGCACGACCACCGTTGGCAGTACTCGACACGTCGTCCTAGTTATAATTGGTATATGAAGTGCGTAGATACAACGAAGATCATTATCCAGATAGTATCAAATTCTAGTAGACGCCAGGGATAAACTTGTACTTCACGATGGAACAGTAACGTTCCCAGTCTTTTCCGTACTTGATCGAGCAGCGTTCAAAGTCTCGGCCACAGCGATGGATGAGAACCGTGATGAAGAACACAGAGTAGAAATACGGGATAATGGTTGCTCCACCAATGACCGCACCCCAACAGAAGGCCATAGTCCAGTCGGCGACGTAGTTCTAGTAGCATGTCAAGACTGCTCATCTAATTTAACACGCAACGGAAGACGTACGGGTTTCCGAGAGTATCTCCACCAGCCACCAACCAGGAGGCGGTTACTGCGTGCAAAGTCAGACGAGGCCTAACGTGAGAACAGACAAGTTTACCCATGGGCGGTTTGGATATATTCTGGATTCTTCAGGGTACCCCACGGCAATTGAGGGAAAGTATTACGAAACTTGGTAATACCTTGGGTCTGCATTTTGAAGCGGCTCTTTTGTGACATAGAAGTATCCCACCTGTAGGATTGCTTGGTCAACAAGGGTGTATCTTCCTAGATGACTGGAAGTCTTACACGTAGTAAGCAGTGAGGAGTGTGGCAAATAGTAGAATGTAAACTGGAGTAGGGAATTGGTACTTGGATGGGTCATGCGAGGCCATGTAAACAACCGAGTACACGTAGGTCTTAAAATAAGGTCAGCGCTAAAATTCACATAGGGAACAATTAGGACGTACAAATGGAACACCAGCAAAATTCCAGAAAATAACCATGAAGCCCCATTTCTCGTGGAACATATCCCAGGTTTGAGGGATACATTCCTCTCCTTTTCCGCTGCACACGGGCGCATTGAGAAAAAAAATAGAGGCAAAAATATAATACGCACCAAGCATTCAGGTAAAGCCAGGTAGCCAAAATCATGAAGGCCATGTTCTATCAAAAACTGGTAACGAGCACCATCAAACGAACCAGACCGAGGCTCACAGGAGTGACATATCCATACTTCTCATACTGATGGCAGCCACCGGAGACCGCCAGAAAGAAAACAATGACCCAAGGGATGCGGACTTCAGCCCACATCTTAAGGTCAATAGGACCAATGCGGGGGTTCAAACATGCACCCATGAAGACGTCGTAGATGAAGCTGCCAGACATGCGAATCTGGTTATTAGTAGCGACTGTGAGGAAATACATCCCAAACGAGACCGCGAAACCGTAGATCATAGCCACCGACATGATATGACCGTAGTTGTTGATGATTTCGGTGAGGCGGAAAATGTGGTAGTAGTGCAGTAGAGCAGCGGTGAACATTGTAATGTAGATGGACCAGAGGGCATTGCAGTTGTACATCAGCGTCTTGTAACCAAGCGAAGGGACCGGAAGCCCTTCCTGTTGATAACCTGGTACGACCCACGCAAGGAAGAGCTGATAGACAATAAGACCAGTGTAAACTTTCCAGGCATAGGCATTCGGACTGGCGTCCTGGAAGAAGTGATCAGCATAGGTCGTGAGAACTAGCGAAGGACATACATCGCGGACATGAACCCACATGCGGTGAAGGAAGGGAACGATGTCATCTACGGAAGTGGGTGCGACGAGTTTGCCGTCATAGAACCAAAGACATATCCAGAGGTAATACATCAGTAGGGGGAAACCGATCATCATGGCCGTGACACCCCACGGACCACCAAACTCGTATCTGGAGGATGTAGTGGTAAGCACAGGTCGCGTTCTAGACATGGCAATAGTGTACTCGCGTTTGATGTTGGTCCAAGAGCTGGTCAGTCTTCCGACCCTCATCTGAGGTGGTCGCATTGGAGCCAACTATGGGCCGCGCGTCAACGCTACGCTGCCTTAGCTCGCTGTTGGTGCTACCGTATGACTGCGACATGTCGGTGCAAGTCGCGTCCGCAAAAGTCGAACGACAACTCGGTTCGGATTTTTAAATCGAAGATGGGATCTACGCCGCGGAGTTCTAAATATAATTTTCAAGCGCCTCTTCATAAATTAAAGTCCTTCGAATGGAAGTTTCCAGGTTGCTTACAAACGACGACAACGACCAACTCTTCTCCCCGAACTCGACCGTAGGAGGTACTTATACATTGGGTTTTCACCGTTGCGTGTTTTGCTTGCCCTCAGTTCTGTGATCCATGGCCTCCTCTGTGTTCTACAAATTTAAATCTCAAAAGGACGAGTCGAGGGTGACTTTTGACGGCACTGCGATCTCTGTGTTTGACTTGAAAAAAGAAATCATCCTCGCTAATAGCCTTGGTAAGGCCAACGACTTCGATCTTTATGTCTATGACGCGTCTACCAATCAAGGTAGTTTCCCTCCTTGGCGTTGCTGTCCCAATTCTGATATTCATTGCTCCTTCAGAATACAAGGATGATTCGCAACTCATCCCCAGGTCATCCTCTGTTGTCGTAAAACGTATGCCCTCTCAGCGCCCGGGAAAGGGCAAGGCCGCCATGTATATTGCTGGCACCAATGGAAGTACACCCATTCCCATGTCTGATCCCGTTCAGAGACCAGGTGGTGGTAGCGCTTGGCACAAGGGCGCTATGTCGAAACGCTTCGACGTGAAAGAAGAATCCACACTCTCCAAAGTTCCAGCTTTTGTGCGTACTTGTTCTAGAATAGACGCATCGGTCGTCGATTGGCGAATCTCACCTTCATTTGTAGTCAAGTTCCACGGTTACCATTCCAAAAAATTCGGTCACCAAGGAGGACGAGGCTGCTGCAATGGCAGCCATGTTCCAGGCCCAGACGGCCAACTGGGAGGAAACCCAGGAAAAGATGTCTCAGTTGGTGTCTCGTTTGCGCTGCTCTTCCGCTTTGTGTAGTAGAATGAAGTCTCATTACATGATTTTTGCTTTGCCCTTTGATTGAAACAGTGCTGTTCGAATATATAATAATCCTCGAGGAACATCTTTCGGCCGCGGAGGCAAGCCCTTTGGTTCGCAGTCTCATGCTCCCGATCGTCCCCTGCCACCGTCATACGTGTGCTATCGCTGTGGGCAGAAAGGTGAGTTGCTATGGCTTTATCAAGTCAACGTTGCCTCATGTTCTTCCAGGGCACTGGATTCAAGACTGCCCCACGAACAGTGATCGCGAGTTTGACAACAAACCTCGCATCAAGCGAACGACGGGTATCCCACGCAGCTTCCTCAAGGCGGTAGAGAATCCTAACAAGACTGAGATTGTCCAGGGTGTGATGGTCACGCCCGAGGGAGGTTATGTCATCGCTCAACCCGATTCGTAAGTTGCCCTTTTTCATTTTTAATCGGCGGCCACTCATTCTAGTAGAGCATCATGGCAAAAGCAGGTATCCAGGTCTAAAGGCCTCTCCGTAGCAGAGGTTCGGGAGCGACCTCCCTCGGACTCTGCCCTCGCGTGTCCAATAGACAACAGACTTATTCGTGATGCCGTGAAAACGCCATGTTGTGAAACCACGTATTGCGAGGAATGTATCCAGACTCATCTTCTTGAGCGAGATTTTGTTTGTCCGAAGTGTGGCAAGAAGATCCTGTCCCTGGACAAATTGATTGTGGATAAGCCTATGCGAACAAGAATAGCAGATCATATTGACAAGGTGATCGAGGAGAGCAGAAAGGAAATGGATGAGGAAACGAGCGCCAGTCTGGTAACTGCTGAACAGGTACTCAGCACGTGTTCTGTTATTTGAGGGTCGACACTAATGGCCCCCCAGACCACTCAGGGAAACGGTTCTGCCAATGATGATTTTTATTCGGAACAACAGGGAGGCATGGACATGTCCCAGATGATAGTCGACACCATTCCTCAGCTCCAGGCTCAAATCAACCAGCTATCCGTGGTAATGCAAAACACCTCATTACCCAACCATGTACGACGTTCCTCGGAGATGAAGTATCAGCAACTGCAAATGCAGCTTCAACAAGCCCAGGCCCTTGCAGCAACCCTTGCCGTTGCGACTAGCCTGCAGCAGCAGCAACAGCAGCAGCAGCAGCAACAACAACAACAGATGCAGAGCGGGGCGGGCTATGGTGGGGTGGGGTACCAGCCCACAGATGCGCAATGGACAACATCATTTACGAACCAACAACCTGCTGGTCAGGACTCTGCATACCAGCGATTACCGCTCAATAATAGACGACGAAATTTGAAACGCGAACGTCCATCGGACTTTTTGGAGGTGGGCGGGGAGAGCGACAGCAAGGTTCCGCGATACTGGGAATGAGGCTTCATTCGTCCTTGCCTTAGATAAAGCTGATACATGTAAATTCGATTACATTCCATGGAATAAACCAGTTTCATTTGGTTTTGGTTTGTAAGCTTTCAAAAGTGGCGTGACTTGTGAAGAATGGCGTGACAAAGCGCGTCCGTGACACCATAAAAGCGACGCCTGCGACGCGTTTGCACGCTTGAACTCGATCATGACCAAAGGCACATCGCTGGCCAAAAATCAAAAATCCATCACCTCATTCTTCGGTGGTGATAAGAAGCCTGCGAAACCTGTCAAGAAGGCAGGACAATCTGCGAAGAAGACAGACGAGGAGTCGAGCACAGAAGCCCCAGAGGACGATGTAGAACCCGAGGTCTCTGATGAAGAAGAGAGCGTAGCACAGTATTCCAAGACAGACGGCAAGATAGAATCTTCTAGTCTCCCTCCCCTTCACCACATACCCACTATGTTTTCCGACCTCGTCTCCCGCATTCGTCAGATCAAGGGCGTCGCAGAACGCGTGAGAGGCAGAAAACTTCGCGTCGCTACCATGTGTTCTGGCACAGAGTCCCCTCTTCTTGCTCTGGACTTGATATGCCAGTCCATCCAGGAGCAATACGATATCCTGCTAGAGTATGAGCACGTCTTTTCATGCGAAATAGAGCCATTCAAGCAAGCGTATATCGAGCGTAATTTCCGGCCTCCCTTATTGTTCCGTGATGTGTGCGAGCTCGGAGATCCTGAAGCGTGAGTGCAATCGTCTGCGTACTGTTAGGATTCTGACATCGCTCTACAGTACGACTGCATATGGTGCATTAGCCCCTGTACCTGGTGACGTGGACCTTCTAGTCGCGGGCACGTCCTGTGTCGATTATTCCAATCTCAATAACGAGAAAAAGGGAATCAACGCAGGAGGAGAGTCGGGACGAACATTCCATGGCATGATGTCTTGGGTCACCAATCATAGACCGCCTCTGGTCATTCTGGAGAACGTCTGCTCTGCACCATGGCCTGACGTCCAGAATTACTTTGCGCGTCAGAACTATAGTGCCGAATTTGTGCGGCTGGATACAAAGCAATTCTACATTCCGCACACTCGCACTCGTGTTTATTTGCTCGCCGTCGACAAGCGGTCATCCCAGTTACCTTCCGAGTGGAAGAATTGGGTAACGAATAAACTGAAGCGCCCTGCTTCGTCGACCTTGGATGCGTTCCTTCTCCCATCGGATGACTTACGCATACACCAAGCTAGAGAGATGCTTGTTCAAGCTGGTGGAATCTCGGACTCGCGTGCTGGTCGAATTGACTGGACGAGGTGTGAATCTAGGCATGCACGTGCCAGGCTCGAGGAGGCACTAGGCCCGAAACGCCCCCTGACTAATTGGGAGGAAGGTGAGCTTCGACCATTGGTTCGTGGTTCATCATCTTAACCTTGTCGATATAAAAGGCGGAACCTGTCGTCTGCCCGACTTCGCTTGGCAAGATTGGGGAGTGCGCCAGGTTGAACGTGTTTGGGACTTGATGGACATAAGTCTTCTTCGTTCTGCTAAAATAGGCGTCGATCCATCGTACAAGACGTGAGTGAATCACTCGAGTTAATAAAGTTGTCGCTTAGAGTCACCTTAGGCTCGTCTGGAATCTTTCGCAAAACGTCGATCGCTCAACTGGCTCAAGCAAGACGGGCATATGTCCATGCCTCACCCCTTCCATGATCCCTTATATTACTAATCGTGGTGGGCCCATGGTCGGAGTCGAAGCATTAGCCATGCAGGGACTTCCGGTTGACAAGCTGCTCCTTACGCGAGAAAGTCAGGACGAACTTGCCGATCTAGCTGGTAATGCCATGTCTTCAACAGTCGTAGGGTCTTGCATACTTGCTGCATTGGTTGTCGGCAAGGAGCTTTTGAAGGCGGGAGATGATAAAGAGACTTACGAGATGAAGAAGCTCGATGTCGAATCGCAGGCCGGAGACGATGTTCCCATGGATGTCGATTCCACTCCAAAACACTCGGTAGAAGACCATATTTCGGGCCTTGAGCATCTGGTTGAACAGCCGTTGGACCTATCTGCCGTGAAGATGGATTCAGTGAAGAGCGTCCTTGAGCGTGCGACCCGAAGCATACGGCTTTGCCTCTGCGAGGGTCGTAAGGACATTACGACAAGGGAACTTCTTCGCTGTCAAGACTGTGGGTCGTCGTCCTGCAAGAAGTGCGCTGGACGTCCGGAACACAATTTCGAACTGCTGGATGTGGGGACTCTCGCACGCATATCCCCCGGGACCTTCGTCAGGGAGCTCAAATCCGTACTTCCTATGTGTTTGTCGATAACTGAGACCACTGCTGAGCTCCTTGACAACCTGAAATCCGGTGCCAGCGTAACCATTCCCGAGAAGCGTTGGGTCAGTTGGCGCTCTGCCGTTGTTCGGGCCGCGGGCTCAGAATTGCGTTTCGTCGAACTCAAAAGGCAAGAAGTTTGGTCAGCGGTTTACCAATCCACGTCGGCAACTTTCGAGTTGTACCTCGACCCAAAGCAAACGGAATGGCGGTTATATGCGATCCCCCTGGAGAGAGAACCCGCCAATGCAGAGATTCGCCGTCTCCTACAGCTCCCTGTTGCGAGATTCAAATGCCAAGGTGGCCTATTGCAAGGCCATTGGCAGTTCGCTTTACCTTACAACGGCGAAATTACGGTGACCATAACTGGCAGCGAGACGCTCGTGCCTTCCTGGGGATCTCGGCTCGGCTTACTTGGGGATGAATTCAAGGAAGCTCGTGTCCATTCCCATCTGAAGATCGCTGTGCCGGCGGAGAAGGTCTCTCTACTCGACCGTGACATCTCCGGGACGTATACTCTCTTGGACAAGTGCGGAACAGCCTGTGGTGCTCTGCACAAACGTCAATCTGCCCCCGAGGACGCTGAGCTCCCAGCGTTGTTCATGATGCTAGATCCCACACGTTGCGGTGATCCTAAGGATGATGCATTTGTTTTCACAACTACCATTCGGAGATACGACTATGGCGAGTTCCGGCCGATTGTGTGCAAGCTCACCGGCTCGTGGAGACAGTCGGATATTCAGGGAGACCAATCGGTGGCATGCCACGTCCCCGTGTTATGGGTGTCTTCGGAAAAGGTGTCGCTGCAGGTAAGCTTGCATGAGCTCATCTCTTATTACGCCAAGGTTCATTTTCTTGTAGCCTTCGCATATCAGTGGGGCTCATTTCTCGGTTCCTCGGAGTTCGCTAGAGGTGGCTATCAACACAGAAGCCTGTGCCAGTGCTGTCGCCTTGTTGTCTTGCGCTGTACCTCTTTCGGATGGAGCGGGTCCCGAGTGGCCGCGTCTGGAATGGAGGGAAGTCGACAAATTGAATGAGCGCACAACGTTCAGGTCATTGGCTTGGCTGCTCGAACGTATTCGGCATGTCGATGACAGTTTGCAATCATGGCAAGTGGCCGACGTGCCCGAAGAGCTGCATCAATGCCAGCGGTGTGCGCCGATGCCTCCAACCATCAAGTGGAGCAAAACCGGAAAGAAGATTGTCGCGATCGAGGATCCACAAGAAGCTGGGCAATACGAGCGCGATTTGAAGCTTCGTCCCAATCCATTTGTCACTCAACTTCGTCTTGAGCGGGGCATTGGCGTGGTTAAAGTAGGGCTCAACATCGCTTCACTGTTGCATCGCGCTTTGTCCCGCCTTCCTTCGGAGAATCGTCCGGAAACACCTTCGTTATCATGGCGGTTGGACACTGACTTCGCTCCTGCGGTGAAGATTCAACTTCCATCATTCACGCTCAAAAGTAACAGGGCTGACCCGGAACACAATCAACCTCCTAATTTCAAGCTCAATCTTCGTAAGGAGCAGTTGCGTTCTCTGACCTGGATGCTTGAGCGAGAAGCCCTTGACGCTGTTCCATTTGTTGAAGAAGAGATTTCAGAGGCGATTCTTGAGCCTCTGGGTTGGCGTGCGGAGGGCCGTGCGCAGCGGGCCGTCAAGGTTAGGGGCGGCGTCCTCGCTGACCAGGTTGGATACGGCAAGACTGCTATTACCCTTGGTCTTATCGACTGTTCCTATCAAAGGGTCAAAAAGGAGTTCGACAGCAAACAAGATATTGCTGGCAAGGTTCCCGTCAGGGCTACGTTGGCCATCGTTCCGCCGCATCTCACCCGTCAATGGAATTCAGAGTCTCAAAAGTTCGCGCCTGGCCGCTTCAAAAACGTGGTAGTCATCTCCACCGCCACGAACCTCAACTCCTTGACCATAGAAGCAGTTCAGAAAGCCGACCTGGTCATCGTCGCGTCGAATCTGTTCCAGAGCACAGTTTATTTGGGGAACTTGGAGGCTTTCGCGGCTGGCGGCGCCCTCCCGCCTCAGGATGGCCGATATTTCAACGCCCGGCTCGAGATATGCTTGGAGGCCCTGAAGAAGCAAGTAGAACGTCTGAAAAGCGATGGCCCTAACAGCGCTATGAAAGCGATACGGGAGGCGCGCAGACGAGGTAAGTTGCTTTCTGGTCCCGCTCGTTGAGCAGGGGTTAACGATTATGCCAGAGGAAGAATTGGAGGCGGAGTTTTTCCTTGCGCCAAAACGTCTCAAGGGCAAGTCCTACGCGCTCGCTGCGGAGAAGAAATCTCAGGAGATCAAGTCCAAAGCTCAGCTCAGCACTTCGAAAGAACACTTCCCTGCCAAGCGCACGCGTACAGGCAAGATGCCCGAAGTCGTCCTCGACGCCCCAAGCTCAAGGAAAAGGAAGGCTGAGGAAACGGAGGACACCTCGGACGAGGAAGCTGTAGCGTCCAGGCCCACGCGAGAAAACTCCAGAAGGATAATCGTCGTCGATTCCGATGACGACGCGGATAATGATAATGGTAGTGATTACGAAAACAATGACGCAGCAAACGAACCCGAAGAAGAATCCTCCCCAAGCGGGGACGAGCATGGTGATGTTCCCAAAGTTAAGAAGTCGAGAATTTCTCGTAGTAAACCTACCCCTCCACCCACGTCGGAGGAAGAGAGCTCGGCAATAGAGGTGTCCGACGATAACAAAGACGAAGAGAAACCGCAGAGACGGAAGCCCAAGATGAAAACGACCACTAGCAAAGGCAAGGCGAAGGCTAGCACGAGCTCGTCAAAATCCGATGACAACAGCATGGACATTGATGAACTTCCATCTTCTCCCTCTTCCGAGAAATCGGGTGCAAAGAAGAAAAGGGAAGCGAGTTCCAAGGAGGCACCCGCCAAGAAACAGAAACGCCGAGAGGATACTGATCCTTGGCGGCTTGAGACTGTCTCTGTTAGAAGAGATTGGACACAGATGAAATCACCACCTTTGGAGGTCTTCCACTTCGCCCGTGTTGTTGTCGACGAGTATACCTACTTGACCGGAAAGGTGCATTCCATGGTTACGAAGCTCACAGCGGATCGTCGCTGGGTACTATCCGGTACTCCGCCTATCCACGACTTTGGGGCTGTCAAGACGATTGCAGCTCATCTGAATCTCCACTTGGGTATTGACGATGATGGGGAGGGTCAGTCAGCTATGATTAAGAAGCGTATCAGGGAACAAACAAGTGCGTCCTAGACATCCTAACGATTGTATGCACTTGACAATTATCTTCAGAGGTGGAAGCATTCCACTCTTTCCGTGAAGTTCATACCCAGGAATGGCACGCTCACCGTCATCACATCGGTCAAGTTTTCTTGGACACTTTTGTTCGTCAGGTCTATACATTTCCTTCCATGCTCAGGTTTCTCGCTTGCTAAGATAAAAATGCAGAATATTGCCGAGATCGATGAAATTCCGTGTACGTTCGAAGTGCAAAAGGTGATACTACCTGCCGCAGAACGGGCTATTTATCTGGAGCTGGAACACCATCTGCGTGCGCTAGACATGATAATAAAGCGAACGAAGAAGACGGAGAGCGATCGAGAAAAGCGCTTGAACAACGCACTGGGTGAAAGCAAGTACGTCTTCGCAACCATACTCTCAAAGGCCCCTTATTTACAATTTGGTAGGACCGCCGAGGAAGCCCTTTTGAAACGTTGTTCCCATTTCGACTTGGATACCTCCGAGGACAACTCCAAGGAGAACGCTATGAAGGCCTGCGAGATCATTGTCAAGGATCGTACAAGGCAGTTAAATGACTGTAAAAAAGAGCTCCTTCATGAACTCAAGGATGGCGTCAAGCGCGAGAAAAATATCGGCAAGCTTAATGAGGAGTCGATGTTCCAGGAATACGCTCGCGTTACCCGTCTCGAAGGCGTCGGAGATCACGAAGCAACGGAGATGGTCAAGGTCCTCCTTGATGAGGCCAAGGTCCCCGTGCTCCCCGCGACGTACTGGAAGAACAAGTCCAAAGGGAAAGATGAGAACCTGTTGAGCAGCACAAGGGATCAGATTTGGGACCACCGCGAGAAGACACACAACATCCGCAAACTGACCAAGGAACTCGTCGGACGGGTACGTTCCCGTCGGTACTTCACCGTAGTCCGCGACCTGCAGAAACAACGAGAGACGCCTCCAAAGATCTCGTGCCCTGGGTGCAGCAGGGATGAAGTTCCGATGGAAGAAGTCGCCGTTCTCTCTTCTTGTGGGCACACAGGTTGTATGGCATGTGTCCGACAGAGTGCGGATCGCGAGGAGTGCGTTTACGCAGCCTCGGGACAATGCATGGCCGCAGCAAGGGTATTGAACATCGTCAGGGGAGAGACACTCGGTGTTGATGACGAAGCACGCGATGGGCAGGGCAAGCATTTTGGCAAGAAACTAGAGATGGTCATCGACTTGATCAAGTATGTCGCTCCCACCTACTCTACTTCAGACTAACTCATAGTTTGGTGATGCAGAAACACAATCCCCAAGAAAGAGCGCGTCCTCATCTTTATCCAGTTCCAGGACCTCATGGCTAAAGTTGCTCACGCGTTGAAGGTGCATAAGATCAAGTTCCTCGAGATCCGTGGCTCCGCGTCGCAGAAGAGTAAAAATCTCGAAAAGTATCAAAACAATGACGGTGAGGAGCGGGTGCTTCTCTTGAACGTCATGGACGAAAGTGCTAGCGGCGCCAACCTCACTTCGGCCAACCACGCAATATTCCTGTCGCCCCTTCTCGCGCCAAGTCAGGAAATTTATGATGCTTGTGAGACGCAAGCGGTCGGTCGATTGAGGCGCTACGGACAAGAGAAACATGTCAAAATCTGGGACTTTTTAACACTGGATACCATCGATGTCGAGATTTGGGAGCAAAGGACAAAGAAGAGCATTGCTAACTAGAATCTTGGAATTTCATCTATCCTCGGACATGACATCTTTCTGTATACTAACACATGTTGAGAATGTTGCATACATGGATATTTAGTGTATAATACCAATAGCTTGGCTGTACATAGTTACTGCACTCGAATGTTACCTCAACATCCCAGCGCTTATACATGATGGACTCGAAGGCTGCCGTGCCCGAAGGTGAATATAAGCTACCGCAAGGGTATGGAATGTGTATGCGCTTCGGAGGGGGTCACGCTACTTGCTAGACATGGCGTACCCCGTCGTATCGAGGATAGCTTTGCCGCATATTGAACAAAGGCCCTTCTTATAAGCACAACCTAACAGATGTCATCAGGCGCGTTCTCGAAGACATGGAACAAACACACCGTGACAATACTTGGCCTTGTTCTGTGTGACGGTCTGCTTACAGTCCCTGCATTTCCCTTGATAAGGCTTTGTCCAATGAATCATCAAAAACCGAGTCCGAGAAACCACGGCACAGGGACGTACCTGGAACCTGTTCTTTGAGCTCCCCGGCCGCGTCAAGAGCTTGTTCTCCCCTATTTTCCTGGAACCCTCCTTGATGCTCCTTGACGTAGAGGTGAACGGGTCTGGAGCGGCAACTTTGGAGAGTTTCTATCGATACAGACTAGGTCAGAAGATCGACGGATCTTGAGTTCGAGCCGAGACTTGCCGCTTCGCACTTTTTGCAGACCATGGGCGTCGTGGCTCTACAGAAAGTAACTCGGCGACATGAGATGCAGTGGGGTGGATTAGTAAGCAGGTGAGATACCTTGACCAACTCCGATCCGTTCAGGTTATGTGGTGACACTATGAGCTCGCCAAACAGTGATCTGGCACCCTGACCGCACCCGAACGCAATCCAGCTGGCAAGTGCAGAACTGTTAACTAACCCTTCTCAGCAGAGGAATCACTTCCAAAAATGGCCAACCTTATTGTCGCAACGACTTCTGGATGAGTAACACGGGCGGCCAAAATATTACTCTGATGAATTTATTCACAGGAGATGCGTTGACATGGCGAGACTACAAAAAAAGACGTTCTCGGTCCCGTCCTTTATGTCAGTCAGTATTGTCTATCCGATCGAGGCAATCCTGTCCCAGAGCCGTGGTCCACTTCGTCCGTGCCCAAGTTGGGTGTCGTGAACGTGAAAGTTCTCGTCAAGTCTGAAGCGTTCCCAACGGTTCTCCGCTTAGTCCCTGTCGACCGCGAAGTGAGGCGGGCCCGACGCTTTTGTCTTTGGGTTCGATGGCGTCAACAACCCTGGCGGGCGCCCGACATATAAATTGGTGTACCGATGGCGGCACGACCTCACCACTCAGTGTCGGCGTGCTGGTCATGTCTTTCTTCACGCTCTCTAGCGATATCATGCTCATTATCTTGGAGGAGCTGGATCCTTTATCATTATTTCATTTCTGCTTGGTACGTGGCACGCTCGACCGCCTGGCTCGACGTCTGACCCCCTCCTTCCCAAGGCCTTTAGGAGTATGGACGCTGTTATCGATCGCTCGACGACTCTACGTTATCATTATGAACTCGCGCTATGTGGTATGAGGGATGGACCTCCTGGAGGCTACGATCCCAAAACCCGGCTTCTTTCCCTTCTTGGATACAAACGAGGATGGCCGACCTTAAGTCCGAGCTTCGAAGACAAGCTTCGTATCACCCCACCTACGATCATGGGCGTTTCTGGAAATTACCTCTTTCATGCCAGCCAGAGCCCCCTTAATAACGGTTTCGAGTGGATACTGCACCTTTATCAGTTGCGCTCTTTCAGGATGGCGCCCAAGTCTAGACTACTCTACTATCAACATAATGTACCCTTCGAGATACGAAAGGTCGCCATCGACACTTCGCAAGAGCTGATGGTCTTGGCACAGCTCTTCTTTCCCCCACAACAGCAAGTCGGTCGCGTCTCGTTTCTCTTCGCCTGATTGACTTTTGTTCCGCAGGAACTCTGCCATAACTGTTACTCTACATGTTCGGAACCTTTATGTCTGCCAAGACCACGCGCGAGCCGCTCAACCGAGATTGAGCTTCCAAACAGATTGGTGGGGCGATTTCCCACCAGGTCAACGACTGTCGATCGAGCAAATACAGATCTGCGGAAGCCTCGTCGCTGTGTCCGTTCGTTTGGAGCTCGAGTCCGGAGAAGGAACCACGGAATTGGTCGTCTTCAACTGGAACCATGGTGGCAGTCCCGTTCGCACTGTAGGTGCCTTGTCCCATGCCCTGACCGGCGTAAATTGATTTTCCATTCTCTAGTTCACAGGGGACCTGCTCTCTTTTGATTTCATCGACGAATGTCGTCTTATTGTTGCTTCCCACCCGGACGAGGACGAATCCGACGATAGCACGACATGGGAAAGGAGATCTGACGGTCTCTATGCGAACGAGAAGGGAAAGCGCCCTCCTCAGATCACCATCCAGGAACTCTACCGCGCCCACGACCGCGATTTTCCGGGCTCGATATCGTACGAGTTTGCCGAGGCCTGGAGCGGGGTATCGTTTGTACAGCTCTGTCCCAATCGCACCTCGAACGCACCGCCGCTTCCTGAAACCCTATTTCAAAACGATGCTTCCTGTCGGTTGACCGCGGTCCTGCTGGAGTTTCAGCCGCACTCAGTCCCGCATGGCTGTGCCCGCAAGATCGTCGTTGTGTTCGATCCGTCCAAGCTGCCAGCCGTGGACGAGACGTTGGACACGGTGCGGTGGGAGGATTGGCAGCACAGTTGCATGGTGCTGAATTTGCCTGACCGCGCGGACGCGGTGCAGCTGTGCGGTAGACGCCTGACGTTTTCTGAGAACCTCAAGGATGCTGCGGGGGCTGGGGTCGATGCGACGAATCGGGTGCACGTCTTGGATTTGAATCCGTGGACGGCGCGTTTTCTGTGGTCGCTGTCGCGCACAGATGCACCGTGGCGGTGGCGAGATACGTTGGGGGCGCTCAGTACCGTTTTCGTGCACCGAGGTGCGAGCTATGTGAGAACGAGCACGGTGGATACG
Source organism: Afroboletus lepidellus (assembly GCA_038094355.1). Taxonomy (NCBI): domain Eukaryota; kingdom Fungi; phylum Basidiomycota; class Agaricomycetes; order Boletales; family Boletaceae; genus Afroboletus; species Afroboletus lepidellus. Next base: position 760 of record JBBPUA010000177.1, on the reverse strand, counting down.
ATCAATATGACGTGGATGGATACCACCGAGGACAGCCTCGTGCTCTACGACGTACGTCCTTTGTCTCGTGCTTCTGGTCTTCGATTCTCATCCTTGTTTCAAGGAACGCGAAGGGCAGTGTCTCATCCGCATCCTGACGTTTGGAAAGGAGGTCGAATCTCTACGAGCCTAGACATGTCATTGATAGAATGGACGATGACGATCTCTTGCGTGCGCGTCATGGGACCGATGAGTTTGGCCATTTCAGAATCATCCAGACGACCCATCTCCGCCGCTCGCGTTCGTCTTCACCCTCGGCGCGGGATACGTCCCAAGGCCTCACCAGCGTGCCGCCGACCTCTCTCTCCGTCGCACAGACGAGGACCAGGTGGCACCGGGCCGCGCGGTCGAGAAACGCCTGGATCGTGTAGCGCCCGGTGTGTAGCCCTGCGACGAGATGCGCCCGTGCGTCGGGGCCCCGCCCGAGAACCGCACACAGCGTCTCCAAAAACAGAGCGTGCAGTCCCGAGTTCCAGAGGGTGTCTGCGGCGAGGACGACGTCGAACCCGGTGTCCGGGCACGCAAGTGGTGCGACGTCGGTGCCCCATGCATACGGCACGGCGCGGCATCGTTCCGAGACGCCGTTCCGGCGAACGTTGGAGGCGAGGGCGCGGATGAGCTGGGCGTCGGGGTAGTCGGTGACTGTGATGCGGGCGTGGGGGTACATGTGTGCGAGGAGGATCGAGGGGAGGCCTGCGCCTGCGCCGAGCTCGAGGACGTG
>JBBPUA010000176.1:0-27914 GCA_038094355.1 Afroboletus lepidellus | reverse complement strand
TGTGTCGTACAACTTGGTCCCTGTCCAATCAGAGCTCTCGCTAGGCCTCGCCAAGGCCTCGCATAGGCTCACAAAAGTCTTCGGGAAAACGCAACTGTCACAACGTAAGGTGCCGCTTTCCTGATGTGGACCCCTGGACCTCCCACCAGACATCAGTGTCACAAGTCTTTTGGATATGTGGTGAGCACTAGCAGAGCTGACTGCGCGTCGTACGGATTCTCAGAGTCCCAAATCAAGCACCGCAGCCGCGTTCAACCTCGTTGGCAGTTTACCCCTTGTCCTACAGAAGCTGGCGACAGAACGCTCGGCAGAACATCGCTAGCTTCTAGGTCCAACATCCTCATCGATACATTTCTATGGTTAGGTTGAATGTTATAAACCGTTCTACCCTGACAGGCGCGAGTTGACGAGCACGTGATTACCGATAGGGTGGTGTTTCAAGTTTTCTACCCAAACAAAGAACCTTTTTGACGTTGTCCACATTTTGCCCTTGACTAGTGCGGCCCGCTTCGAATCTAGATTTGGATTTCATCAGTGAAGAGCCGTTGACGGACCCTTGATATACCATACCCAAGCTGCTGATCGAGCGCTGAAGCTTGAATGTTAAACCCCTGGACAAGAAAGCCCCGCCATGCCGGATATTTTACACTCATACGGCAAATGGGTGAGACACGAGAACAAGGACATGTAGGTAGTCTGTTGCACTGTCGTGGATGTCCGCTCTTTGCACCCGGTAGCCTTAGGGTCATTTCGCTTTTTTACCAACCATACTGCTGGTCGGTTTGTTGTCACTTCGGCAGGCAGATGAACAGGCAGACACTGCATTTTTGGTCTGGTCTGGTCCTGCTCCCGTACACGAGATGGCGGCCAGGTATGTCAGCTGATCCAAGTTATCTCCGGACTTATATTGTAATCAGATGTCAGTAAAGGGGGGTCCTATAACGATAGAATAGTCAAGAAGGGTCGATTGGCTGTGGCATATCGTCAGTCTGAACCGGGATGTGCCAATGGAGAATTACTTGCCCGGTAATGAGTTAAAAATATCTGTCCGCTGGCGTTCGTCCTGACCAGTGACTCAATGACAGTTAGAGGTAGAGTATGGCACAGGTCAACCTGGCATCGAAGATATCCGCCCTGATTCCAACACATGCTCCTTTTCAAACATCAAAAACTCTCGAATTTCGGGGGCAAGGTGTACGTACCTTTGAGGAAGGACAAGGTCTGCCGCCCTGTCAAAGTGGTGTCTGTCCGAGTCAGGCCAAACAAGCTGTTTGATTGAGCTTTGGTGTCGATGCGCTACGCATCGTCCGACAACTTTCCCGTTGGTCAAACAACCCTCGTGCTAGGCACCCGAGGGTGCTTTGACCTTCTAGGATGGTAACGGCCTGATGTTTTCTGGCTGCTGGATTACTACTTTTCATACAGCTACGCTTCGATTCTACTTTCCTCCGATCCACAAATTTCTTGAGGAAATTAGCAGATTGCGACAATGGCGGTGTGACCATACTCCTACGACAGTCACAAGTCTATTGATCTGCTTGGTTTCCCATGTGCTTTGCTTTGATAGGACACAATGCCTCGGCACACAGGTGCGGTCCTATCGCGCATGCCACCAGCCGCGATTGTTTAATGGTGTGGCCCTTAGATTGCAACCACTCGCTTTAAATTGAACTTGGTCAACCTCTACCCTAGCTGGATCCCTTGTTTCTCTCCGCTGGCTTCCTCGCACCACACTACAAACGATGTCGACTGCATGTCCTCACGACGCCTGGATGACGCGTCAAGACGCGTTTCAAAACAGGGGCATTCAGGCGCAAGGAATGGCTTACGCCTCGATGTACCAAGTGACAGGAACTTCATCCCAGCCCATGTTCTTCGTCTCCAATACACCTCCACAGACCTCCTTTACCCCGGGCATGTACAGCGTGGGCGGTGTCGATTGCTTTCCCGATTATGCTACAGTGTACCCACCAGTAAACGCGAACTTCATGGCATTCTCACAGAATCAAGTACAACCTATCAGTGATGCCTATCTCCAGGCGTCCAGTCACCCTCTTTATGACCCATCTTTCGGCACTGCTCTTCGTGCCACCAATCTGGTCAGTAGCTATGAACAACCCCCTCAAAGCACCTCCAATCCCTTGTTCTCTGAGCAGCGCGAAGTAACCCCTGTGCAGAATCAACCACAATCACAGATTGAATTCGCTACACTGCGGGAAGCGCATATTCTCTATGATTTCCAGCATGCTGCCAAGGTAACTCAGGAGAACTTTTTCGTTGAGAAGCCTACAAAAGAACCTGAAGAGGACAAAAGATGTAATGAGCAGATAGACAATGAGTTCGCGGTATGTTTGAACAGTGATTACTAGTTGAGTAGCTCTTCTGAACCTTTAGAGAAGGACGCAGAGACACTTCTTGTGTGCTCCGGGACTCAGTCAAGTGCATGCTGCAACAGTAAGGAAAGTGCCCTAGCCATTTTGCTCTTACTAATTGCAGAAAAACTGCGTATTTTGTTAGAAGAAAGGATTGCATGTGGAATCACTGCTACTTTTGCCCCAGAATTGGGACAATCTACTGCCGATTTGCAAGTTGAAAACAATGCTCCACCGCTATCTCATTTCGAGGACGCAAGTGGGGAGTTGGGATCACGAGGTTTGAACACCACGGCTACAATTACAACTTCTGCTCCATCAAATTCTCCTGAAACTCGGAGCAATTCCAGAGTCGCATCTCTAGCGTCCACATACAAAGCCACTACCGGCCCCTCGAGAAGAAATGGTAGGCGCCCTACCAATGAGTACAAGAATATGGCAAGTCTAATGACACGACATGTATTTCATCATTTAATATTTCAACCATAGGGGGGTGGCCCACAAAAGAAATCTAAGAAGAGGAAACCCATCAATGGGAGATTTATCTGTGTCATCTGTAAGATACTTGGAAGGACGGGTGTGCGCACTGTGTGAGTGTTACTGGGTTTCCTATTCTCTATGTCCCATTTTTACCGATGTTTGGTTCAGGAAATCACGCAAGGATTCCATGAAACGTCACGTCCGGGATTTACACGAGCTCTTTCGAATGCTTGTCGATGACGAAGGAAATGCCGAATACAAGGCATTCAGGATCCTCGAACCACGAAAGGTCAACGAGGTTGAGGATGTCAGCCCGCTGATCAAGTTTTGCATCGAAAAACAATGCTCAGCGCAAGCGTGCGGACATAAGCTTGCAGAAGCAGACGATCTGTTCCTTCGACACCTCGATGTGGCAGGGTCCATGGTTTACTCGTTACCCACCCCCGCTGTTAACTTTATCTATGGTCGTGAGGATTTGTACCCTGAAGATTCTTAGCGTCCAGTTGCTCGCAGTGAGATATATTTTACGTATGCATTTTATCGCTATGCTTTTAACTGTAGGTGACTATGAGTCCTGTGTAAATAGAACCAAATCAAGATAGACATGTAAAGCAAGCATGACAATGTCCGCACAACTTTCAACCCCCCCAGGCACAAGTATAATAGGTACATCAATGTCCACATGTGTTCACTCGATCGTCACAGATGCATTACGGAACTCGAGGAAAGGATACGGACCACCCTGTTAACCACATTCTCGCGCTTCAGCACAGCAAATGAAGACGAAAGCAGAACAGGTTGAACTTACCCCAAGTAAGCAAAGATGCGTCAAGGTGAAGATGGCGGGACCAGTAGGCATGTACTCTGACACCTGCAGCGTGAAGTTCTGGTAGAATCCGCCCTGAGGGTGTCCAGTTGGTGTCCAGGGTCCGGCGTAAAGGACGTCACCGAGCTGGTCTGTTGGTTGTGGACAGACTCCATTGTTGCAATTGTCCATCGCAAGGGCAATGCCGACTTGGATGCAAGACGCCATGGATTCCTAGGGCGAACATACTTAAGGCTCAGGAGGTCTCATTAGACGTTGTTCTGTGTGCTTACGGGCTGAATGATCTGAGCGGTGAAGTTCTGTCCGCGACACAAGACAGTTCCATCGGTGGGGGCACCAAGCTCAATTGTCTGGCCGAGGACAGAAGCCACAGCGCTGAAAAGGACTGAGACAACGAGGAAGAGCTTCATCTTTCGAAGGGGCTGAAAGAACGCTGACAGGGAATCGCTGGATGAGAGAAACAGTGTCCATGAATCCGACACCTTATATAGGACAGCCTTCATTTACTATGCCAATCAACAATATTTCTGATGGCGGCCTTCTGTCCCCGCACTGTCAGCCACACAGCCTTCCGGAATTGAGGGAAGATCGGCTCTTACGCCGGATCAATCAAACATGAAGTGACATAGGGGCGGGGGTGCCAGTGCCTTGCACGATTCCGTCATGCCGCAAGCTGATTCGGGACACGCAGACTCTCGTAAGGGAAACTGTACATACCCATGAGTCCATATTGTATCGGTGAAACAGGGCACACGGTGAACGAGGCCGGTAATCAACCTGGTGGCAGCGGGGCTGCCGGGGCAGTGTTCAGGGTGTGGCTCATCTGCGTCAGTACGCTCAGCTTCGCGTAATTGCTACGCGTGATGAGCAGGGGTGTATTGAGTGTGATGGAGTGAGTATAATTGCGAACGAGTGGAGCTGTTGTCCTTGGAATGGAGTAGCTTGGCTGAGTCTGCCCCAAATGTCTCTTACCAGCGATGCGTCACCGTGACCTCAGGCTCGCATAACCAAGACATAGCGGGCAATCCTGGCCTTTAATGATCAGGACCTAACCTGTATAAATGATAATCAGCAGATTGGCAAACCTCGACAGCGGCGAAAGAGTGGCATAGGTTCCACTATAGCCGATATAAGTTCCTTAAAGTACTGTAAGATAGCATTCGAACTTACCTCGAGACAATCCTTTCTGCTTGTCATCGTGGCATCTCCCATATTTTTCGACGAAGCTGTGCTGCCAATGAACCAACGGTTTACCGCACTCAGTGGTAATAAGCGGCTGCATCTTGCAACCTGGAGTCGGATTTTATCCAAACTTCACCTTCGAGTTGTCGCAGTACCAATTTGCTGATACAGCGACGTCTTCTGATGAACAGCAGGAGGTGAAAAATTATACTCTTGACCATGTTCCGTACTTGAATACGGGAACGCAACCGTTACAAGCAGTACAGACACCTGGAACAATTTGCTTGGTTTGATTTAGAAGCCCAATGAAATCCCAAACTAACGTACTAGTGTCAATGAGACATTTGATCCAAGTTGAATTCCTTTATGGCGGGCTTCGTAGATGGCGCCAAATATGATTCAGATAGTTCGGTAGATACACATAACACCTGCCAATGTTCTTGCGTACTTTTTATCAGAATGAAACAGATGTCTCACCAATCCGCTTGAAGCACATAGTACAATAACGATTACTTAGAATATATAGCACAATGTGGGCCAGTCGCAACATTTATTCGAAAAGAGCTGTTGGCAGAATCCAATTCCACGCGGAGTGCGTCTTTCTACAACGTCATTGGCTTAGGCTGACATGAGAACACTCGTGTTTGTTAGAGTGTTTGGGTGGTAGCCTGTCCTTTAGGGCCCCTTTTTACTTCCATTTCCAGACACCGTAATGACCGTACGTGATTGCATTCAACTGCAGCACTGGATATTCCACAAAACTTCCGTATCCACACCACTTTGGTTATGTACAACATCTATGGACGGAACGTAAACAACCAGGTTCTGGTGATTCATCAAATGGAGAATACCTTCATAATATGGGACGCTCGGTGACATTGCAATTTGCACTCTCAGAGCGGTATGGTCCGATCGTAGTTAGAAATTGAGTCATGGGTGCTAAGGACGAGTATGATCTATTACGAACTGAATATCCGGAAACATAGGATCAGACTCGGACCAACGCCCATGATGCATCATGTATCATGCCAACCCTTTGTTAGATGTCTCAGCAGAGGTCCGATCACTGTGGTGTATCTCATCGAATAGCTATTTAACGTTCATTCCGGAGACTAGACTCACATCCTGTTGCAGCGATAGCCATGACATTATTGACATAGGATTTAAACATTGTCTTAAACACTTGGCAACATCTTGCAACCGCTAGGGCACCTTTGGTTGGGTTACTACGATGTCAAGTGTCGATCGTTCTCACAGCTTGAACAGAATTCCAGAGCTGCGGCATTTCCATCGAGAACAGTTACATGCCGGAGGCGCGAAACGCATATCCAACAAAGAACACGGCAGCTTTTGTTCTGTAACATCCGTTCCCCGTTGAAAACTCCCATTGAATATGTTCTTGATCCTGTGCGGCCCAAGTCAAAAAAGGACCGTACCGTGGGATTAATGGCATTGCTTACGTGATTGCTCGGCGCTTCGAATGGGTCTCCTCAGGCGACAGGCTCTTGTCTGCGATCGTCGAACAGCCCTCCTAACAATCAAAGGAACAAACTATCTGGAACCTTCATACATACTAATTTTTTTTTTACTTTGAACGATCGGGATCCGGTTCTCATTGGTACGGAGACAAGCTTGAGGTAACTTCCCCTATTTCATCGCAACGCGTGCCTGAGAGGGGCTACTTTTGCTCTCCTTTCGTCTTTCAAATATCCGATTTTTTCCATCCAAGACACGATAGAGATTTATACACTTTCTGTGACATCCATGCGCCAACCATCTGGATCAAGACCCGTATTTAGCAGCCCATCACGGCCGCTGAAAGGTCGCAAAAAGTTCACAGCAGATCTCTCGGAGTTGAGTGCACAACCGGAATCAATTCCTCCTTCTGGACAATGGTCCGTAAAGCGTGCGTTTCGTTCGTTTTTAGTGTCTTTATTCGAATTCAGACCTATGATCCGTATCGTCAGGCATTAAACCTGGGGAAGAGGAAGCGTCGTTAGAGATCGTCCTTATTAATGCAGACGATGGAATGGTGCAAACGATCATTCTGACCGTGTCTGGCATGTGTTCAAACAATAAACTTGGTATCGATTTAACATTTCAAGCAGATTCCTCCCTTTACCCTGATGAACACACATACTTTGGATATTCTCAAGACGCTGGGGGGTTAGAATCTGAGGTCGCTCGCGTTATAGACGAAATACCGACAAAATCTGGCAGTACGTTGCGGGAAACTGTAGATTTTTTCGTGAAGGCGGTGTCTGGCGCGAGTGATTGTGAAGGCGATGCATCGGAGGCAGACGATGACGATGAAGACGATACCGATTTCGCGATGCTTGATGAAGATTTCGAGGAATTAGGCTACCTTGATTCGTTCCAAACACCCCAACTATCACTTGGTCATCTTAAGAAGTACGCACATTTGATGTTGCCCGATTTTTTCTGATGGTAAATTTCAGAGGCTTTGTCGAGGTGAAGGCCGCCGGATACAACCCAGGCATTCTGCACAGTGGCAACTGCAGAACCATCCTCTCTGTATCCTTTCCGGTCTCGGATCTCTTCAAGATTATCGCTCCCCATGCATTACTCGCCTGGGATCGACGTTTCCTAGAACCAGGAGTGTATCTGACACTCTTGATATCAGGATTCCGTGACTCGTATCCCTTCCTGCAACGAGACGGGACGCTCATTCCACAACTCCTTTGCACTGGATCAACCCTCAAATTCAAAGTTGGATTCACGCAGCAATACAAGCCTTCTAGTGACAGCGCTACAGCCGCATTTCGCGAGTTTTTCTTGCGAGATTCGAATCTGAAGGCAAAGGGAGAGACAGGCGACGTTACTTCGGACTCGGATACAGGCATGCTAGACCTTGAAAATGATTCGGATCCAGGTGTGTGTTGTCGTCATGCCTCCATGGGACTAAAAATCTATGTTTCATACTCAAGGCACGTTTCGAAGGATGAGTTTAAGTACTTCCTTGGAATCGCTGCTGGATGAACAGTTACTTCGGTTGTTGCAGCTGCGACGAAGGTTTAATCTTGATTGGGCTGGCGCTGAGGAGCTCTTGTGGCAATCAGAAACAACACAACAGGATCCTGCCGTCGTATTCCAACGAATGAAAAAGGTGACCCCAGACGCTCCAACGAATTACCGGATCCTGATACGCGTCAGCAATTGGAATCAGCAGAGTTAAACGAGAGAAAGTTGTCCAAGTCGAATAACCTGCCTGGTGACCCAATCCACGCCGACAGCTCCGAGTTGAACATTATGACGATCTCGTTCGTCTTCCTGTTACGTCGACTAGCGGTATGTCTCAACATTCTATATACTTGGACTTATGGCTAACGTTGGTGACCGTAACTAGCTCTCAACGCGGCACTGTGTCGTGTGTCATAAAAACCTTGGAGAGCACGAGAATCTCCGGCCATACGTCTGCACCTCCGGACTCTGTGTGTTCCAATACTATTCTCTGAATCTAGGTCCCTCTATCGAGGTACGTACATTGTTGTTCAAGCAGGAGTCAGGATATAACCTCGGTCCGGCTATGTAGCACGAGATAGTCAACAACACGGGGGCGGTGGATCTACTCGTCTCCCTTGCGTACGTTTCAGCTGCAGAAGGTGTGCTGGATGAACCGTTGCCACGTGGTATGGGCCTGCGCGTCCGGCCACCGGAGAATGCCCACATCCAAGTTGACGTGGATGGCCTATGTGAGCTCGATTCGTTGGATCTACCTCGCGTACGTGCTCTCGTTGGCCCGACATTATCTGGGGTAACCTCTTGCACTAGCTAAGAAAAGCCATTGCCGAATTGTTGGCGTCGTTGCCTCCGGTGAATTTTATCGCCTCTGACATGGTCCCTCCACTTACAAGCAAGTGCAGGTTAAAGAGATGAAGGATTATCTACAGCGCCAGTTTGCCGTTGGCCACGTGAATGCGCGGTTGAAGGATATTGATCCCGATGTTTTGCCTGCCGCTTGGTCTATTCTGAGATGGTAAGTCAGACGTTCCCTTGTTACGAGCAACGCTAAGGGTGTAGGTGTGTTGCCTCGTGTACCGCTCACATCCAGGAATTAACAAAGCCGGAAGATCGTCTCAGAAATTTGGGTGAGCAGTTCTTAACGGTCGTAGCCGGAGATCGATATTGAAATAGCATATCAGACGATTACCGACAGTTTCGTTTCTTGGTTGGAGCACCAGATAAAGAAAAAAAATTCCTTGGTGCTCTGCCCCGGGGAGATTATCCTGCCGTATTTGCAAGTACAGGTTGTCACCTCAGTCGACAGATTGCTGACGGGGATAATCGATTAGGCATTCCATGGTTCCCCCCTAAGGAATTGGCACTCGGTGAGACATACCAGCGATGCCTCGTCTTACATCGTCATGACACACTAATGGATAGATTATCCGACACGGATTGTGGGTCAAACAAATGTTGCACGGGAGAAGTTACGGAGATGGTATGCGAACTCCAGTCATTCTTTCCTTTCTTGCCTGAGAACTCACGAAATGTCTACAGGTGTCTATTTCTGTCAGGACGCTTCGGTCTCTCTAGGCAGTTATGCTCAACCTAGCTCGACGGTGTGGAAGAATAGCGCGATAAAGCCTAAATCCTGCTGCACCCTCGCAGAAATCGTCAATCGCAAACAAGATTTTGTACACAAGGACGGACCGTACTTTGTTGTGGACAAGACTGATTGGATCATGTGGTCAGCTGTTATATACTAGGACCGTGATGCTTGACATTCACCTTATGAACAGTCGCTACCTGCTTGTTCGGGCCGCGAGGCCCGACGGGGCTGAAATGCTGGTAGCTGATCAGCAGCGTCAGCCTCAGGAAGAACCACAGGTTGGAGTGTATCTTAGACAAGAAAAGAAGTTTTCGACCAGGATAGGAGACACGAGAGTCGATGTTCCTCAGCCGTCATATCAGCTTGACAAACTCGTGAAAGCTTGCGATATGGGCCGAGGAGATGTCGTACTCGATGCCGAGGACCGTGCAATTTTCGACGGGCCGAAAGAGGAGTCGTCTGGTCCAAATCTTTCTGATGATGCAACGGCGGCTGCAAGGACAAACCACGTGGCGCCCCGTGCTCGTAGGTTATGGAACCCAGATGACGGGTGGATGCAGAAGAACGTGACAGAGCTGCTCCCCCCTCCAACGGAGTCCTCGGTGACTGCCTCGGTAGCACTGAAGAAAGAGTTCAAATCTATGATGCGTGAACAAAACATGGCGCTTGAAGCGAATGATCTGGGAACGTTGGGGTGGTACCTCCCCCCTCAGCACAATGGGGACAACCTATACCAGTGGTTAGTGGAGCTTCACTCGTTTGACGCAGAGCTCCAGATTGCAAAAGACATGAAATCAAAGTAGGTCCTCCCACACTCACCCATTGGCATATTGCTTGACGAGGATCCACAGAGGTATCCCCTCGATTGCGCTGGAAATTCGCTTCCCACCCAGCTTCCCCCACGCTCCGCCCTTTTTCCGTGTGATTCGGCCACACTTCCGACCGTTCACGCAGGTGAGAACTTGTGGGCGGAGTGGACACGTTCTAACATGTGTACAGGGAGGTGGTGGTCATGTTACAATAGGTAAGGTTGCAAATTGCAATCAACGGCAATTCATAGTGACGGCGCTGGCATAGGGGGATCCATTTGTATGGATCTTCTTACCTCAGATGGTGCGTGCGAGACGCCTTGTCTGCTATGAAACGTATTTTGATGGCAGTTTCAGGTTGGCTGCCGAGCTATTGGTAAGTCGGAACGGCCGAAGGAAAGATTCGTACTTAACTACTTTGTGTTCACCAGCGTGTCGGCCGTGTTGTTGCAGATTAAGCTAGCTATCTCATCTACGACGCCTTACCCTGCGCGACTGCAACACGAATGGGATAGGTGAGTCTCTTGCTTCCCTCAAGTTACCTCGCCGGTTCATTAGCATGCAGAGCGTATACCCCTGAGGAAGCATTGAACGGGTACATTCGAGCGGCGAAGTTTCACAACTGGAAGGTGGGTTGTCCATCTCGAATAGCGAGGCTGTTCTGACAAACTGCTTTATTAGATCAAGAACGAGGGAGAAATTCGCAGGCTCGTGACGGCAAACTGATGGCTTAATTAACATTGTGACTGAGTGTGTGTAGAATATTTTTCTGGTCGTATGTACTTATCTGCCAAGAAATGTGCCTCACATGAGATGATTTCCTTGGCAACCTGTGATTGGCAGACGGCGTCTGAGTTTGAATGAGGCTGGCTGTCATCTCTGAGAATTTGGTTGTTGTCCCTCGTCGTCGCCGTCGTCAGCAGTCTCTGTTTTGTCCCTTCGTTTTCACGCCTTTCCCTTTCACCAGGCCGCCCTCTGTCGCGCGAAGCCGTTCCTTTCGTTTCAACGGGCTTCAGCCCTCATATATTTCCGATCTCATTCACTGCGACAGATATGAACAAGAGAGGCTTTAATCACGTTCGCGTCGGACTCGCAGGCGCCCACCGCACCCTCCACAAGCGCGATTGTAGGTAGCATGTTTCCACTTCTTGCACCCGGGTCGTGATGGGTTCTTTCTAGCATGCGCGACCGGTGGGTTTTACACCAACCCGACCACAGGGATGGTCGTTTCGGCCGCTAATCCCCTCAACATCACATGGGACACATCGTGCTTGCCCAACACGGCGGCCGTCGACATCTACCTGATCGCTCCGGGTCTCGACAGCAGTCGCATTCATGAATGGCAAAACGTCAACTACGCCTTGGGCAGTTACCAGACCACCCTCCAGCCTAGCTGGTGGAACGCTTCAACCTCGGAGCAGCTTCAGCTCTCGATCGTGGCTTCTGGTTCTCAGCCCTTCCTCAGTCCCTTCCCGGCTGGACCTGTATTTACTGCGACCTCTAGTGGTTCCAAGTCCACTAGCGGTACCTCCAATACTGTCACATATGTCGATAACTTTCCCACCAACAAATCTCTCTCGAGGGGTAAAATTGCGGCTGGCCTTCTCGTTCCTCTCTTCTTCATTGCCCTCGGGATTTTCATCTACATCAGGGTTAGCCGTGCTAAAGGTCAAGAGAAACGTAGACGCTTCTCCGAGGCGATCGATAAGCGGATGTCAACCATCTCTTCGGATTGGAAGTCCATTACCGCCGCTGGTGCTACTGCTGCAATTCGCAACAGCATCGCCGTTGGAAGCATAGGAAACCGCTCCTCTGCTTTCACCTTTGGTGCTATCCGCCCTGCTAGCACCATGGCTGTTGAAGGCGATTCTACAAGCGCAGAGAAGCAGTCTATTGATATATCCCAAATGAACCAGCTTCGTCCTAACATCCGTTCTACTGCGTTTGGCGAGCGTGTTTCTAGGGTGTCGTTTGCGGCTGACGTTCGTCCATCTATGGAGTCTCGTCGTACTACTGCGACCAGCCGTGCATTTCGCTCGTCCCGAGCGTCGTCGTTTGTTCCTCCCCTCCCGATTCCGCCCTTCCCAACCCAGAATGATACCAGTGACATGTCTCCGACACAGGCTATGGGTGCGCTTTCTTTGACCGCCGAAGATATCACAGCCCGCATGGAGGGTGACAACACTGAAGCATCGGAATCCAACATGGATGACGTTTGGCCCTCGCTCTCCAGTGAGTGTATTTGATACCCGATCTTCGCCCGATGTTCACCTGGTGTATAGTGATGCGCACTGGCGATGAGCGAGAAGCTGGTGATAACTACCTTTTACCACAAAAGCAAAACATCGATCTCCCTGCGCCCCCGGTCCCTGCCCACCCTGGGCCTCCGCCTGCGCCAACCTCCCCGGTTTCTGGAATGATGCCCATGCCTGACAACGTGATGTCGCCCGACGACATGTTGCGCGCATACGCCACGCGCAAGATGGCGTCCCCTCCCACCTCTCCGATCGCATTCCCCGCACGTACTCTCAGCTACAATGGATCTATCATGAGATCTCTCTATATCCCAACCACCTCCACCCCGGACTCCTCTTCCAGCGTGGGCGCTCGTGCCAGCGTCACGCAAACAACGGACTCCGAGAAGAGGTACACATCATCATACGCGACCATAGATCCCTACGGTGGCTTTGTCCAGTGAGGGACTTGTCGAAATATGATTTCCTCTTATTCCGTGACGCTAATCTTCTTACCAAGTACAAGGTTCATTTCCGCTGATGCTGTTTTTTTTAAAATTAAAAAAATGTACATTTTGGCCGTGTTGGATAGGGTCCGATTTCTCCTTGCGTTATTTCCTTGCCCAGTTTTCGTGGTGCAAGGTTTCCTTGTCGGATGTGCGCATTCTTTCCACTCTCTGACGCTGGAAGTTATTGATTCAGATTCCTTGGGTACCTGTGTTTCTGCTTCATACCCTCTTATTTTTATTTTTCCCCCTCCAACCCGACGTATACCGTAAGCCAGCGCGACACATCGCACTGTCCACTGGGCTGATTTGTTATCGCGGTTGTGTGCTATTGGCTGTCACTCCCCCTTTTCCTTACTCTTGCCTGGAGCTCGAGCGTTAACCTGTGTTCTAAAGTATAACGCTGCGCAATTCCATTGTCCTCTGTCAGGCCGTTTCAGGCAGACGGTGTCATTTTTTGATTGATGGACTTGGGTCCAGACTGGTAATCATATGACGCGCCGTTGGACCATCGTATCATAGATGCTGCTGCTGCCTTTCTGGAGTTGTCCGGGAGACGGCCATCTGGTCTACTGTACCAGCCAGCTGAATTCGGCTATGTGACGCGTGACAGACGAATTCAGTTGGCTGATATCGAATTCACCCCATTCGTCATTTCCCAAGCGCCCGTAATCATGTCTCGGATATGGTGTAACGGCTAACATTACCGCCTCTCACTTGATCGCGGTAGCTCGGGGTTCGATTCCCCGTATCCGAGTTCTTTTTTCGAAGCTTTTCCAGCCTCGTTGGGTTTTGCGACGGACGTGGGACGTGTAGCGGACGTCTCCGACCAAAACCCAATTTGATCGCAGCTCGTCAGAAAATAATGGTACGAGGCAATAAACAACCATGCTCTTGGTAAACCCACTCAGATTCAAACTCGTATGGTGCGCAACACATGGAGTTGATAGGCCGAGGAAAAACGGGTTGGTATGAGGCAGACAACTGTCTTTTGTTAAGCTCCCACAGCGGCCCGCCGGGGAAGAGTGCAATTGAACCGAAGGCACTATTTCGAAACCTGTGAACCGGGAAGAATGACGTATAAGAAGGTGGACATGCCATTGCCATCCGAGTTTGAATGGCCCTCCGTTTCCTCCTTGCCCTTTCCCTTCTCCGTAGCGTACTTGCGCTGTGGCCCATCCCCACCTCTCTCAGCACCGGCGACACCGCGCTCGTGCTCTCACCCGGCTTTTACTTTGACGTTGCTATCGATGGGGCGCCGGCAGACCTCTACGAGGCCGTCGGACGTGCCCAGTACTACCTCGAAAACGACAAACTAGGCCGCCTCGTCGTCGGCCGTGGCGCCAACGACTCTGCCGTGCTCACCAACGCCCCACAGCTCCTCTCACTGAAGCTCACCCTCCCCTTGGATGCTACCGTGGAGAGCATCGCAGCCGAGTCTGTCAAGCCGCTCGGCATGCGCAGCGAAGGCTACGCGCTCATGGTCCCTGTGGACGGCAGCCCGGCGACGTTGACGGCCAACTCGACGTTGGGGCTGTATCGCGGTCTGACGACATTTGGACAACTGTGGTATGACTATGGCAGCCAGACATACACGGTCGAGGCGCCGATCGTGATCACAGACGCACCTGCATACGTGCGTGATTCGTTTCGAGTTGGGGCGCGTTGGGCTGACTTGGGCGTAGCCTTACCGTGGATTCGGACTAGATACCTCGCGAAACTTGTGGGTAGCGTTGGTTGCGCTTAGTGGGCGTGGGGTGACGTTGACTCTAGTTTCCCGGTGCCGGACTTGTTGAGGACGCTCGATGCGATGAGCTGGGTCAAGATCAACACCTTCCATTGGCACATTACTGATAGTCAGAGTTGGCCGCTCGAGGTCACCAAGTACCCGGGGCTTGCTAATGGCGCCTACTCTGCGCAGGAGACATACAGCACGGGCGACGTACAGTACGTTATCCAGTATGCAGCTGCGGTGCGTCTCTTTCTCTCTCGTTCGAACCGTGGCTCATTCGTGTGTCGTTCGTAGCGCGGCGTTGATGTCCTCTTGGTGCGTGTTCTGGGAGAGCAATAGCCTTACTGTTGACGCGGCGCACCAGGAAATTGATACTCCAGGACACACCGCCATCATTGGCACGACGTACCCCGACTATGTGGCCTGCATGGACGCCACTCCCTGGTCGACCTATGCCAACGAACCTCCCGCCGGTCAGCTTCGCTTCGCCCTCCCCGAGGTCGTCAACTTTACTACCTCTCTCTTGAGCGACATCGCCTCGACCCTACCCTCGTCCTACTTTAGCACGGGCGGCGACGAGCTCAACACTAACTGCTACCTCAACGATACCCTCACCCAGCAACAACTCAGCTTAACCAACTCCACCCTTCAACAGGCCCTCGCCACATTCACGAACAGCACTCACGGCGCACTCATCGCACAGGGCAAAACCCCCGTCGTCTGGGAAGAGATGGTGCTGCAATGGAATCTCACGCTCACCAAGGAGACCATCGTTATGTGGGTCACCGTCGCCCATCCGGTTGCATTGTTTCATAATCATCGTCGATTCTAGGATCTGGATTTCATCTCAAGATGCTGCTCAGGTGGCCGAAAAGGGATATCGCATCGTTCAGGCACCGTCCAACTACTTTTATCTCGTGCGCGTGGTTTTACTCTCTGATGCCTGATCCTGATTCCCACCATCGTAGGACTGTGGTGCAGGCGAGTGGTTGGGAGCCGATCCGACTGGGTAGGTCGTGTCACTTAGATGATCACGCGTCGCGAAGCGTGCTAACGCCGCTGGCCTTGTGATGCAGCAACAGTTGGTGCGACCCCTTTAAGACGTGGTCCGAGGTGAGCGAATCCCGACGGTCACACGTACCTAGGCTCAGGAATCCCTCTAGGCCTACACCTTTGATCCGCTCGCTAACTTGACCGAGTCCCAATACTCGCTCGTTCTCGGAGGTGGGTCACCTCTCCCACCTACGGCGCGCTGGGTCATTGACGGCGCAACCAGGCGAACAAATTCTCTGGGCCGAGCAGTCTGGACCTGAGAACCTTGACCCGATCGTCTGGCCCCGTGCTGCTTCCTCAGCCGAGATCTTTTGGAGTGCCAAACAGCCGACTGGGGCGCCGCTCAATGTGACTGAGGCGTTGCCGCGCCTCCACGTGCGTCACCTTTGTCGTCGTCATCGTGCTTGTTTACTGACGGGTTCGCCACTGAATAGGATGCGAGGTATCGCATGGTCCAGCGTGGCTTGAACGCGATCAATCTCCAGCCGCAGTGGTGCGCACTGAGGCCGAACGCATGCGATCTGCATGCTTGAAAACCTCGGCGTTGTCGACGAGTAGATGGAATCCAGGATGGGTTGTTCTAGATTCTGCCATGCTGGTTATAAACAAGTGTGCAATATTACATGCATTTTCTTGGCCTTGAATAATCAGCGAGTCAACACTTGGCGGTGGAATGCTTGAAGGTGGGAGCAAGTTCTAAGAGGGGCCAAGGTAGGTAACTGACGGACAATAGCTAAGGGAAGACTTCTTGTGTTAGTGGTAGTTCCGCCTCTCGACTTTGAGACCCATCCGAAAAACGTATTATGATGAGGAACTACTGCGCTACACAGTGACAAGGGCACCATGTCTTTCCACTCGTCGGGGTGACCCCAAAAGGTAAGGACATTGAGCTTGGCTTGCCACTCGAGACTACGCAAGGTGACATGGTTACTCTTTTATTATTCTGGTGACTGAGATACATGATGACTCGAACATACGCGCCCATAGTAAAGAACTTGAAATGTTGGTTTCCACTCACTGTCATTTCAACTTCCGTGACTCACCAACAAAGTCCTGGCATGAGCAATGCATAAAGGATTGATGGAGCATAAAAAAGGAATGATCGGTCGGGCACAGAAACTCGTTCTGCAATAGGTAGATTCAGTC
This sequence comes from Afroboletus lepidellus, assembly GCA_038094355.1. Lineage (NCBI taxonomy): Eukaryota > Fungi > Basidiomycota > Agaricomycetes > Boletales > Boletaceae > Afroboletus > Afroboletus lepidellus. The sequence goes on along the minus strand of JBBPUA010000176.1, from coordinate 11,001 downwards.
CAACGAGTGTATCTATCAATGCCTACGATGCGATCGAAAGCGAGCTCAACGTGCCACACAAGATCGTCAAGAAATCATCACGACTCGTCACCCAACATAAAACACATCCGCAGATCTCGTCACATGGTGAACACGTCTATTTCCTTCATATCCCCGGTCAGGAACGCCGAGTGCTGAGGCACGTCAGTCATGCACTACCAGGCCGAGTCGACGTACCTTGACCCCGACGATCCGTTCGTCATCGATCATGATCCCAGAGTAGTCCCCACGGACCTGGCGCCGCACCTCACGATACGGCAGGCCGCTCTCGACGACGTCGAGAAAGACGTGCGGCATGAGGATGCGCGTAGGGTAGTCGATGCGCGCGGTCCCGAGGTCGTGCACAGGTGGGTCATCTTGTTCGTCACCATAGGGCGCGCGCCGGTCGTTGAAATCGAGCACTTGGAACGTACTCTGGCCCGCTTTGGCGTGTACCATGGCGAAGCGTTCGCCGTGGACGTACCTGTCCGAGCCGCGCGTCAGCTTCGTCGACGCCCCGCGCGCGGGACGCACCTTAACCACTGAAAGAGAGAGAGATGGGGGAGCATGCGCGCGTCCGTCGACCACTCTGTCCAGGGGACTGGGAGGGCCTTTCCTTCTTCTTCCCTGGCCTTGGCCTCACCGAGCGCGAGGTACCGCTCGAGCACGCGCTGATGCACGACCATCCCGACGCGCGGTCGCGTTCGCGCCTCGAAGCTCGGCAGCTGCGCGTACTCTATCGCCAAGACGTGCAATCGGGCCTGGTTGGCTGCGACGAACGCCGCCCCGGGCGGACACCCAGCGACAAAGGGCCCCGTGTGCGTGCTGAGGCTCAGTACGCGCACGCTAGGGTGGGTCTCGGGGAGTTGGAGGGAGGCGACGTGGACGAGGGCGTCCGAGTCCGAGTCCGGGTCCCAGGGGGACGGGGACGGGGAGCAACTAAACGTAAAGAGCTCGAGGGCCCCGCTGCCCCCGGTCGTCGTCACCATCAGCGCGCGACTGTGCACAAACGAAAAGTCCCATGCTCCAGGCCGGAGTCGCCTGCCCGTGCGATCCTGGATGGGAGTCAGTGCGCATCTCGGTGCGCCGGCTCGGACACGTACCACGACCCGCTCGCCCGTCTTCCAGTTCCATACCGTGATTCGGGGCAGCTCGGGATCGACTCCACACATGATCCCTACGACGTCCTCGACGATCTGCACGCACACGCTCGTCACGGGGTACAACACCGACGTGTTCAGGACCGCCTTGGCCGCCTCGGGGTGCGCACGGTCCGTCGAGAGCGTGCGGACGTGCAGCTCGAGCACGCCCGGGTACACGAGCGCCATCGGCCTGTAAGAAGATAAGCGACACACAGCGGAAAAAAGCAAGGGGACGCACACGCTCTCGCCCCCCCTCAGATACACCACCACGTCCTGCCCCGGATCCAGCGCGAAATCGCGCGTCGCGAGTCCCACGTCCCTCGTCGACTTGGCGATGCCACCCTCCCTCGTCGCGCCGGGGAGACACGTCACCGAGAGCGTGCGCGACTTGCCGCCCGGCTCTGTCTTGCAAAACAGGCCCCCGACGAGTTCGTAGGCGCAGCACGACCCGGGCATCGGCACCCCGACGCGGCGCGTCCAGTCGAGGGTCGCCCAGGCCCTCCGGAGCGCTCTCAGCCGCGCCAGACGCTCGGCCGTCGTCGTGGCAGGGAGGTGGCGTTCAGCCGGCGTGTCCGCCGCATCGACCATGCCGTCCCGCGCGAGCTCGATCTTGTATTGCAGTTCCAGCGACGCATCGACCACGTCTCTCAGTCGTCGACACACCTAGCGCCCGTCCAGACCGTGAAAAAAAAAGAAGAGAAAGAGACGCACGAGTCGACACCACGCCACGGTCGGACACCCGACCAGCACACATATCCCGACGAGCAGCTCTGGCGGCAGATCGAGGAGCGCACCACCGTCCAGGGTCATCGTCGTCCGAGGCGATGGGGGAATCGATGGAACGAGGGCACGCTATCGCCACGAGGCATCTTATACCTGTTACAGGTACATCCAATCCTTCTCTCCATGACCAATGCATTGCTCGTCGACGTCCACGTGCACTGCCTCGCTTCGGTCCATCGTCCAACAACATCCGACAGCCCGCACGACGGACGGCCGCGTGCTGTCTCGTCCATGTTCAGTGAGACTGGAAACGTCATATCCATAAAGGACGGCGGCTCGTGTCGACATAGCATTGCTATGCATCCCGACAGTAGTATGGTAACACATCACTCGGACAACTCTTCCCCCATAATCCTTGCCACCAGCGCATTCCCCTCATGCACCGGCGCCTCGTATACCGCAAACGCTGCCTTTGTTCCCCCCGCCTCGGCCCGCGTGCTCGACCACCCCTTGCGTCGATCCGTATACACCGTCTCTCGCCGGTCCAGCAACATGTCCAAATCCCTGTCGCTCAACACCCCCCGTTTCCCCTCGCGCGTCTCGGGCACCACCTCGATGTGATCACCCTCGAGTCCTAGCAACGCCGCCGCCATCTCGGCGAGCGTGTCCGCCTTGGTGCGTCCCGCCTGTCCTGGCATCTTGAATTGACCTGCCCGCCGTCAGCAGACGCAATATAGAGGTGCGGCCACGTACCCTTGGCAATGACCAACGCCTCGAGCTTGCGCTTCTCCGTCGCGCGCTGCATGATCCGCGTCTCGATCGTGTGTGCGGTGACCAGTCGAAACACGAGCACGGGTTTGGTCTGACCGATCCGGTGGGCCCTGTCTTGGGCTTGCAGGTCCATTTGCGGGTTCTAGCGCAGCCATCAGCATGCGTCGCCTCTTCTACGCGACACGTACCCAATCTTGATCGTAGAATATGACCGTGTCCGCAGCCGTCAACGTAATCCCTAACCCACCCGCTCGGGTACTCAGCAGGAACAACATGGGGGCGTTGGCCTTGTCGCCCGCGCCCTGGAACAAGTTCATCTGCTCGCGCCGCTCGAGCGGACTCGTGGACCCGTCGATACGACAGATTGGCCACCCCTTGACGTCGGTCGCCCACGTCTGTCGTCGATGAGCAACCGCGCTGTCGTGCAAAACGGCACACGGACCTCGATAATGTCCAACATGGTCGTAAACTGGCTGAACAAGAGCACCTTGTGCCGCGTCCGAAACAGCTCGTCCAGCAGTCGCTCGAGCAGCATCATCTTGCCGCTCGCGTCGACCAGCTCTTCCGTCGTCTCGGGTAACGGCGCCGTCGGATCACTGAACAAGAGCGGATGGGAACACGCCTTGCGCAGTTGCATGACCGTGTTTTGGAGCCGCATGTTGTTGACGCCCTTGACTGTGCCAGCGTCAGCGTGGACCGGCTACCGGACGCATATACGTACCGGTCTCGCGCAGCTTGTGCTGTCTCCCGACCTCTTCTGGAGTCTGCTCGCCCTGGACATACTCTTCGTCGGCGCCGTCAACGTCATACCGCCGCCGCTTACCGCCTCGCAGCTTTCTCGGCGCGTTCACGTCGACGACCTGCTCCGCATCGTCGCCCTTTTGGAGCAGAAATCGACGAATGCGACCCTCGACGATCTCGTCATACAGATCGCGCTGTCTCACGCTGAGGGGTGCGTAAATGACGTATTCCTTTTTCGGCGGCAACAGCCCTTCGACGTCGGCTTTCAAACGACGTAAGAGAAACGGTTTGAGAATGCCGTGAAGCGTGGAGATGAGGTGGGTGGACTGGGTGGACGACAAACGGGACTGTAATGTGCCTAGGTTGAACCTGACGTACGTGAGTCGGAGGCGGTCCACGCCAAGACCGACGCACCATTCCTGAAAGGTATCCAAGTCGTCGAAAATGTCGGGAAGAATGAAATTGAGCAGGGACCACAGCTCCGCGAGATTGTTCTGAAAAAAAATGTGCAAGGATGGCGAATTGTGGCGCGGTTACGCACATGGAGTGGCGTGCCGGTCAATATCATGCGCCCTGCGCTCGGGTATTTCTTGATTTCTTGAATGAGCCGACAGTTGAGGTTCTTGAGCCGGTGTCCCTCGTCGACGACGATGTAGCCCCAGTTGTACCTGGACAAATGGGGTTGGTCCCGGATGATCATTTCGTACGTGGTAACGACGACAGGAAACGTGTCCTTTGTCTGGGCGCGGGTATCGGGTATATCATTTTCGTCTGAATCAATCTTGCGTCGCTTGCGCGACTTTGTTGGCGATTTGCCCCGGGCGGCCATGATGCGCTCGCCAGGTGCAGCGACCGCTTCGGAGCCGTCGTCTGGCGAGCGCATCAGGGTGCGTCGCAGTTCTGCGCGCTCGTCGGGCGTGCCGTGATACAAGCACACCGGGATCTGTCATCCATGAGCGTCTAAAAGCGAGAGACGGCACGCGCTCACCGCAGGGGCGAACCGACGAAACTCGTCGATCCAGTTATGCACCACGCTGAGTGGGCACACGATCAAAAACGGTCGAAAGTGGCCCAGTTCGCGGAGGTGGGCGTTGAACGCAATCACTTGGAGCGTCTGTGGGACGTCGATATCGCGACACGACGGGCGAGGGGCGACGCACCTTGCCCAGACCCATTTCGTCGGCTGCAAGGGGTCAGCGCAGAGTCGAGGGCCAGAAGAGAGACGGACCTAGGATGCCCGAGACGCCGTTCTTGTCGAGGGAGACCATCCACTCGACGCCTTCGAGCTGGTAGTCTTTCAGCTTTCCGCCGGTCACGAGGGCAGGCTGCATAAACTTGGGCCGGGTGGGACCTGCAGAGGGCGGCTTGGGGGCCACGCGCTGCTGGACAGGCTTGCGGGACCGCTTCTTGGGCGCGTCCGAGGGCTGGAGATGCATCGCGGCGCGCAGGGCCGAGGTGCGCTTCTCCTTGTCCATTTGTTCGCCGAGGAGGTTCGAATACGTAAAGGATTTTTCGAGGAGACGTTCGAGACGGGCGAATCGGTCGCGGAATTGCTACGGGGTGTGAGCGGGGGCAGAGACGTGGACGGCACGCGCACCGCATCTTCGAGGGGCTCTGTCGGGGGCGGCGAGGACGCGACGGACGACATGGTACAAGGTGCATTGGATTATGTCATCAAAAGTACATGGACGCGAAACGGCCTGCCCTCAACCTGACCTGCCCTCAACCTCTAGTACCTGTAGCGGGTGGAATAGTCTGGGCACGGGGTCAGAGCCGCACACGACGACGACGGTGGACGTACCCTTGGGGGAGACGACGAGACCGCGGCCCTTGGAGGCCCCGCGGTAGACGGTCTCGACAATGTCGATGAGCTGGAGGGGGTGAGCAGAGGCGGGGAGAACGAGGGGGGGCGCACCTCTTGCTTGTTGTCCATGGCCCAGTTGCTATCGAGAGGTGAGAGAGAGAAGGGGGGAAGACGAGGACGGACATCTTGTTGTTGTTGCCAGTGCCGAGATCGATCATGATGTGCTTGTTGCTGCGGAGATGAGCGTCGCGAGGGATGGGGCGGGGATCGCTCACCGGTAGAAGAACATGACGGTGCAGGGGTCGTAGAGTTCATACATCTAAGTCCGCCGATCAGACGAGATCAGCCGGGGTGAAACACCCCACCTTGTTGAAGTCGGGGACTGCAGTGATGTCGACGAGGTAGATGACGGCAAAGTTCTGGACCTTTTCCGCGACGGCGTAGAGGGTCTCGTCCATGGTCATGCAGTGCGCGTCCCAGTCGTGGCCGAAGCGGACGACGACGACGCGGTCCTCCTCCGACTTGATGGCCTCGTCGACGTGCCAGCCAGAGGGCAGATGCGGGAGAAAGTAGGACATGCCGGGAGATGCCGGCCGCCTGCAAAGTTTAAACGGGTGCGATCGACGGACATTTGAAATTGGCACGGTAGTTGAAAACGTGACTTTAATCAACGCCATGTCATCATGCACGACGACCATCCGCCCAGAAAAAAGCGCACCCGCACGCTCACGACCCCGCACCAGTCCGCCGTGCTCCATGCCCTCCTCGCAAAGGTGCGCCCCCTCCCCGTCCTTGGCCCCGCCGACCCCCTCCCAGTCCCGCTTCCCCACCACCGCCGCCCGCGAAGAGGTCGGCCGCCAAATAGGCCTCAGCGCCCGCAAGGTCCAGGTCCGTCCCCGTCCTTGGTAGCCCTCCCGTACTCACCCGCCCCAGATTTGGTTCCAGGTCCGTCTCTTTCCTCCCGCCCTGCGCGTGCTCACCCCGTCCAGAACCAGCGACAAAAGGCCCGCCGTCCCCAGAGCGAGTCCGGGCCCTTGACGCGGCCCCCCCAGTTTGGCCCCTTCCCCGTCCTCGGCGGGCCCTCTGAGCGCCGCCACTCTTCCGCAGAGGAGCGGCCCAGCAGCGCGTCCGACACCCCGTCGACCCCACCCACCCACGCCCCACAGCCTCCCTCGCCCCATTTTTCCACCGTCCTCCCTCCCATCCTCTCCCCCTCCTTCCGCTTCCCTCCCCACGATCCTGGCCCCGCCGGCATCCCGCCCCCCTTTGCGCTCCAGCCACAGCCCCAATGGGATCCACACGCCCTGGCCCCCCTGCCCCGCCCCGAGTTCTCCTGGTCGGCACGCCCCAGCTTCTCCGCCGTCGCGCACGACACACGCCCCTCTGGCCACCGTGATCCGCACCATCACATGATCACACCCTCGCGGTCTTCTCCTCACGCGCGAGACGCCTCGCACGCGCCTAGCGGCATGCCGTGAGCATACTCCGACGACGGTCCCGCCCTCTTTTTGTTTTATTCGCTGCTCTCCATGTTGTCTCGCTCACCTCTTTACGGTATACCATTCTAGTCCACGCTACCCTCGATCCTCTTTTAATCCCCTGCCTTTCCAAGGACGGCCGGGCGAAGCGAAGCGTGCGGCCTGGGCTGACCTCGGACGCCGCGCGCCCGCTCGCTAAATCGTATATACCTCCTTCTCGTACATACCTATCCCCTTTGTAGCCCTGCAGCATCCCCGCCTAGATGGATACGATAGACACGGCCCATACGGTCTTCCTTAATTCCCTCGGTTCGGTATTTCCTAGATCAACAGCTAATAGGACACGGAATATATTCTTGCGTTCCAGACCTCGAAACACGCGTGCGACCCATCAAGCCACCGTGGACGCCACCGACCACTGGACCCTGCCTGGGCTTCCGTTGCCAACGGATATGGCCCCCTCATGCCTCGCGCCTCCCCCATCTCGCCCGTGTGACTCCTTTACAGGGCACCCCAGATCCACCCTCGTCGCTTGCACCCCGTTCGACCCAATGGCACCCGGGGTCGGTACCGACCGCGACCGCTCAAGATGCGCCCTGACCGACTCGGATAACGTACGACGAGCCACGTGTCGCTTACGACGCGCGTTCGAGGAAGCACGATCCACGACGTCGCCTCCTTGGACCCGAGCATCTGGCGGTGGGGCAGCCGCTGGGTCCTCGTCTCGAGGCGCCACTGTCGCCTCGTCTGGGGACCGTTGCAACGCGGCCACATCCTGGCCTCGACCGCGTGGCCGTGTGTGACCGTCCTCGCTCTCTGAACCATGCGGCGACCGCGTCGCGTCCCGTTCGCGGCCCCGTCTCGAGTGAGATCGGGAGCGGGATCGACGCGACGTCGACGACTCCGCGCGCCATCGATCGCTTCGCTCTACGTCCCCTGGAGGACCTGGCTCGGGCGGGGTATCGTACTAGACCCAACGTCACCGTCGTTCGCGCGCCAGGGGGGGGGGGAGGACCGCGCACCTGGACCGTCTGGTCGTACGTATCGAGGTCCCTGTACGGGCTCCGTAGATAGCTGTAAATCTCTACCCCTCGTCGTCAGAGACGCCCGCGAGCGGACCTTTGGACGCACCGTGCGCAAAGTGCTCCGCATGGACGTGCCGCTTGCCCGCCGTGTACGGCGCGTCGAGGTCTAGAAACTCGGAGAGTAACTTGACGGCCGTCTCTGAACGAATATCGATCGATTTCATGAGCGACAGCGTCACCGTCGTGAGGAACTAGACAACATCAACTCGCAGCCGCGCGCGGGCGCCTCGACGCACCTCGACGTCCAAATCCGGCCACACGCGCAGCTCGCGACGCAAAAACGTCGTCATGCGGCGCACCAGATCCGGGGACGCAGCGAATTGAGCGGGGGTGGGAAAGGGACGGTAGCGGGTATAAGGATTGGACGCGACGTGCTGCGGACGTCAGCCAGGGTGGGCACAAGCGATCGAGCGTACCTTGGCGTAGAGGTGGTGTTGGTAGACCCATCGCCGTCGCGCGATCGCCCTCTCGAGCTGGTCCGCCTCTTCGCGCGCCCGGCGCTGCCTCCGGCCCCACTGGCGCTCCCTTCGCGCGGCTCTGAGTGCGCTGGCGCTAGACCCGGCGGGGCGCGGGGAGGACACTCGGAGCGGGGGGAGATGGTGTTTTTGGTAGTCGTAGGGCGAGCGAACGTGGTGGATGAGATACCCGTCAAAAGACCGTGCGCAGAGCGGACAGTTGCGCGATTGGTCTGGGGTGGGGTGAGCACGCGCGGTATGGGATCACTGGGCACGCACCAGACCAGACGAGGATGCATTCGAAGCAGAATTCGTGGGCGCAGGTGGGGAGGATGGTCCGGTCGAGAAAGGACTGGAGGCAGATCGTGCAGTGATCCGGGTCGTCTTCGGGCTGCGGCGACGGCGAGTCCATCGCTGCAGTGAAGGACGGGTTCATTATGTAAGCGATTATCATGGCGACAATGCAATTGACCACCGTTCTTTTGGACGACCATCACACTCGGATCGACCCCACAGAGCGGAAGCGTCAATTTAGTGACAAACACGGGGCGTGTTTCGACGTTTGGATATCACCCATCTCCATGCTATAACGAGCATTACATGGTCGGGCACCACTCCAGAGATTATATCAGTTCAGCAATATTGATGGCATCTATGGCTTCTTGATATTCGTGAGCGTGATACATATTTGGTGGACAACCACATGTCCATGTAACAGATCTCCGACTCCTGTTTCACTCCCACGTTTACCCGTATGGCCGCCATAATGCGTGGGGTCCCGCGGATACCCGTTCAGTTGTCTGGCGCGCCATTGATGCGATCAACATCGTCCCTTCGTTGAAACGACGAGGGCGTTGAGGCGCGCCTGACGACACTCCGCATGCTGTTGGCGTTCTTTGCAAGGGCGTGCCGCGTGGCTCATCTCTAGAACGACTGCGGGGTGGTCCAGGGGGATGTGGGTGTGGTCCATGTGGAGATGACTAGCAGGGAGGGTATTCATGTAGAGTGGATGGGCGTGGTATGATATAGCATCTCAAGCGCCCACGATAGACCAACCAGACGCACCATCGACGACCATGGCAGACCAACCACCTACCACCCTCCCCGCCGACACCATCGCGTTCGCCCACCGCATGTTCGACGCAGCCCGCACCGGCGACGAGCTCCTCCTCCACGCCATCGACAACGGTCTCCCGGTCAACCTTACCAACGCCCAGGGTGCGCTCCACCCCTCGTATCGATACCGATGCCAATGATCTCCACCTAGGCAACACCCTCCTTATGCTCGCAGCCTACGCAGGCCACGCCGCCCTCGTCCACGCCCTCCTCGCGCGCAACGCCGATCCGAACCGTCTCAACGATCGCGGACAGTCGATCGTCGCTGGTGCCGTGTTCAAGGCTCAGGACGACATCGTGCGTGCGCTTGTCACTGCCGGCGCCGATCCCAGACTCGGATCGCCGACTGCGATCCAGACAGCGCATATGTTTGGACGTCAGGATCTGTTGGTGGTGTTGGGTGCTAAAGAGGGCGACATCGGCGCGGACGTACCGACGCCGCCCAGTGCCATTCTCCGGGGCGCGAGCGGGGGCGATCCGGATGTGAAGCCATCGTAGATGTACCAGACCCGTTCAGATCACTGTATACCACATGCCTACACCGCACCCATCTCTTTCCCGAGCACTTTTAGACACGCCTTGGCCAGCGCCCTTGCATCCACCTCCACCACCTTTCCATTGTCATCTGGTGCCCCGATACGGCCCCGTGTGCCCTTGCTCTGGTCTTGACCACCAGCCGACGAGCTCCCCACCGATACCCATGCAGCGGGCGTCTTCCGCGGTATCGATGCAATCTCACACAGCACCGGATAGAAATAGAACAAATGCGCAACAGACGATCGTCTCACAACGTCTGCAATCAGCGCAGACGGGGGTAGACTCGGATCCACGGCTGGTGAACCACGTCAGCTTCAGTCATGGCCCAGGAAAAGCCACCCACCAGGTGGTGACGCGCTGTTCGCCGACGGCGCGTCGGACAGCGCCGCCCAGAGCGCCCCCGTCCATAGCCGCAGATCCAACAACTTGCGCAACACGTACAACAGCTCATCCTCGCGCACCCTACACAAGTCCAATCACCACCCGCGACCCTCGCCAACAGTCGCACTCACCTCGGAAATGGCAAACCACCCCGAAGCGCCTCGTCAGCGATATAACCCACCATGACCGTCTTGCATCGATCCAGCAATGACGGCAAGCACAACGCAGCCACCCTCCGCCGCGACGTTTCCTGATCTGCAAACCACGTCAACGATAGCAGCCATCGAAACAACGACTCTGCGCACCACTCGTGACATCGGAACAAATCAAGAACAACAGGTCGAAACACCAACACGAGAAACGCTCCCTCGGAACGACCTCTTCCGTCGCCGTACTCCCCACGCTCTCTAAATCCAACGTCTCAAACTCGCGCGAGTCGCGCGACGGACCCACGTGGCTCCAATCCCCGCGCCCTGGAGAGTTGGATCGTGTCGTGTCAAAGGGAAATTTGTACAGTTGACTGCCCTGGTGCAGGATCTTGGCCAGCTGTCCAACGAGGTAGTCTGGAACGCGTGGACCACCCAAGTGAGGGACGAGATCGATCTCGAGCGAGCTGATCAGCGCGAGGTCAAAGTTTTCTTCCGCCTCTTGTTCCTCGAGGCTAAACGTCTCCGCGGGCGAGCTATGATGCGTTCGGTCGTGACACACATCAATGGACACGGCTACGCACCAGTCTGCAAGAATACCACC
>JBBPUA010000175.1:0-27928 GCA_038094355.1 Afroboletus lepidellus | reverse complement strand
CGATCTCGACGACTACTGCATCGTTTTCCTTCGTTCAACTTGGAAAACACTGATGGAGTACATAAAATAGGATGTGTAAACAAAAAGAACAGAAAAAGTTGTAGTTTTGCTAGAGTGCCGACTTGGGGGTAGGTGCCGACTGGGGGAGTGAGCGATAGTATACCACAAGGTGCATCACAATCCCGCGAAGCGACGGCGACGATAGGCGCGCGCCTTCGCCATGTGCGTCGTGATTCCAAGCGCCGGGGAGTGTTCTCAGGGAACATACCGTCGTGGGAAAGCGAGCTTGAAGGCCTTGGCGTCCTGCGCCAAACTCAGTCTGCAAACATCGTACCCACAGGAATACTTTTTCGGATCTGGTCGATTTTCAAGACCAGGCTGCCAAGGGGAAGTTACAGTTACACACGCTCGAAAGAACAAACGCCGGAATTAATGATCCCCACTCGCGAGGAGCAGCGTCGCAATGTCACCAAACACCGGGGGCTTAGCGGAGGCGAAATTGATTGTCGATGGTGGCCAGTGGAGGCCACATGTTGGCAGCATGTTTGTCTTTCGAGAGAAGTGCGGTTGCCCCATCCCAGGTGGAAGCGAACTGTCGCGAACAGGCGGCCTCAAGGAAGTGCTCGGCCTTTTTAAACTATCAGAGCTCTGAGCCGAGGGCTATCCACATGGGTGATGCCATGTTGTCGAGACTTGTAAGTTTACTTCTCTACGATCTACGCGAAAGCAATGATATAAGCAGACAGGACCTGTTGACACCGGTCAGTTCGACGAAACGGTCCAGTGACTGGGCTGTTGTGTAGTTGGTGAAGTTACCACTGACGTGAAGACAATGGAGAGCCCTCCATTCGTTCTATCTTGCACACACTTCGTTTTGAACTTTCAAATGCAAGGCTGGGACGTTCAAGTAGCCATATATCATTTTCGTGCACTGGCAAGTGGGGCGAGTTTTTCCATCGGAAGGACACATGGGAAAGCCTTTCCAAGCTTAAGACAGTATGTGGTGATATTGAATGATACGAATCATGCGCTAGAACTACGTCTGCTCGTAACCGGGGGCATTTCAGTTACGGGCGCAACCGATTCATTCCGTGAAAACAAGAACGACTTATTTACGTCGTGTTCGGTTCCTCGCACCCTTATCAGATGGTGACCAAATACGTTTCACTCTGGTCTCACAATCCCCCCTCCGTCTTCAAGCTGGTCATCTGCACTAGAGAATGAAGGTACTCAATTCTATCTCCAACACTTTCTACGACGTAGGCATCTTGACCTGGGATGTGCTCTTGACGCTGGGAAACCTTGTCCGGTTTAGTCGCCCTGTCGGAAAAGTTACGCCCGATGGTAGGCCAGGCTACGGAGGACATTGGCCAGAATACAGGCCACCACAGGAAGGCGACAGTCGAAGCTGTTGTCCCGGCTTGAATGCGATGGCCAACCATGGTAATATTATACTTTTCAGCGACTGGCAAACTACTGAGTTCGTTACTTGTTGTCTTTTTTCCCCATCCAAATGCATTTAGGCATCATTTCACGAAGCGGAAGAGGCATCAAGTTCACGGATGTTCCTGAAAGTATCCATTCGACGTTCAATTTCAGTCCTTCATTTTGCTACTACGTGTGTCACTACGCTGCGCGCATGCTGAACAGAAGCTATCGCAAGGATACATTTGATCTGGAGGAGATCAGCATGCATAACGGAATCGAGCACGATGCCTCGCTTACGCGTCCGTCGTATTTCCGCTCTTCAATTAATGTGAACGCTCACCCGCGGATCAGGACTCGACGCAGCGCTACAGCCAAACCAAGCAGCGCCTCATGCGGCTTACGTCGAAGAGTTTTTATCATTTGCTACTGGGAAGGACGCTGAAGGAAGACCTCTTTTCACCAACAAAGACTTGTCTCGCATTTTGGGGAAGCGCCGTGCGGAGTCCAAAGTGACGAACAAAGACCACAGTCTCAAACTCGTCCACAAGCTCTTTAGTAGTGCAAAGTGCGTCATCTCCCATGCACTCCCACCCCTGTGGCGGATTGACACGTTTCACTTGTGTAGTACATCGACGATTCCGACCATTTTTGGTCGCCGCGCGGACGACTTGCGAGTGATTTTCTCGGAGGAACGACTTCCTGAAGGATGGGAATCGCGAGTTCGCAAGCCGTATGGACTAACAATTCACACCCTCAACTTGACTACTTTCGCTATTGAGTCTGGTATTCGGGAGGCTGATTGGGCCGACAATGCGAAGGGACCGGCCAATAACGCAACACAGGTTACTGCGGAAGCTGCTTGAAGCGTGTATGTTGCTGAAAGTGATGGCCCAACTTGTTGGTTGGTCCAACGACGACAATCCAATGCCTTTTCCCATGAGTTACGACAATCTTACGTACTTCTGTTTTGCGCTTTGCTGTTTCAACCATGTTTACTTTTCCAAGTGGATCAGTGCCGCTTGGCGTGTTATAGAGGCTACTTTGCTTTAGTACTAAACGAATCCGGAACACGATTTTTTGGAGTGCAACTCTGCCATAGAGCAAGTCCTGCAAAGCCGGCCCGATTGCTGTGACAACACTCGAACTCCGTCCGCTACAGCGTGGTCAGCGGACAAGGTTCCTTATTCTGGAGAGGACTCCGAGTCATCATCCGTTCTCATCATGGCAGTGCCATTACGCGGAATTCGTCAGTTTCGAACGTGAGTCGCATCATATCGGCACATTCGATTTTTGAACTACCCGATACGACGTAGTAGCTCCTTACACTTGTGCTTGTATAGGATAGGGATAGCTGACAGCGGCATTGAGTTGCGAACATGGAGATCGCGTCGGGTTTGTAATAAATTCGATATTTCCGCGGTCGCACTTACTCGTCTAGTGGTACCATCCATGTGGACTATACCCGAAAGCCATTCATTCCAGTCCCTACCACAAGGGCTATTGCTTCTCATGAGAACCAGCAACTCCATCGCGATGGATTCGATTCTGCGTCACGGTGCAAGACTTGGGGCCTTTAAAACGGAAGATACTTGTACAGTCTCTACCTACCGCCCTCTCTCCTGCTAACGGGTCCCCTGACCCGCGATGCGCTGCTCGCCTTTGATTTCACTGGTGGCCCTCACTTTTATCCTCATCTCCACCGCAGAACCACTTCTTAGCCCTTACACTGTCCACGAAAAGCGCGTTCAGCTTCCCCCGGGATGGAATATGGCAAGGCGCCTGGATGCAACCTCGACCATTCCCCTGCGTTTTGCGCTGAAGCAGAGAAATATCGAAGACATCGGGGATTACCTCTACAATGTCTCTCACCCCAAATCTCTGAGCTACGGTCAGCATTGGACCGCGGGAGAGATTGCCCGTACGTTCTCGCCCAGTGACAAGACGGTCGAGACTGTCCGTAGTTGGCTGGTCGCGAGCGGGATCGGAGAAGAGCGCGTCGTACTGGGCCGCACCAAGGGATGGATCCAGGTGGATGCCACGGTCGAGGAAGCGGAACAACTGATGAAGACAGAGTACAACGTGTACACACACACGTCGGGCAAAAAGCACGTGGGTAAGTGAGAATGTTTGATTGGGGTGGGGAACATGATACGAGAATAACAAGCGTGCGAGGCATACCATCTCCCAGAGCATGTTCAGGCCCATGCCGACTTCGTTACCCCTTCTGTGCACTTTGACGCCAAGTTAACTCGTCGTTCGGGTGGCGAAAGCACCCCAGCTCGAGGTATTGGACAGCCAGGGGTCGGTATCTCTCCCAAAACGACTGGCGCGGTCTCCGGGATTATCGGCGAGTTGGAGCAGTGTGATGAGTATATCACACCTATCTGTCTTCGCACGCTCTACGGCCTTTTCTATAAGCCTGTTTCCACAGAAAAGAACAGTTACGGTGTTGGTGAGTGGAACGCGAATGTGTCTGATCTGTGTTAATGTATGGTCTGCGCAGTGGAGTATACCCCACAGGCTTATCTGCAGAGTGACCTGCAGATGTTCGCACAAAACTACTCTGCCGACCTTATCGGAAAGGAACCTTATTTAGTTTCGATCGACGGTGGTAAGGCCCGACTTTCTTTACAGGGGCATGCTCACATCTATTTATAGGCTATGCACAGACGACATATCAGAACTTCACGTATAATGGGGAGTCCGGTCTGGACCTCCAGTACGGAATGTCCTTGGTTACTGGAAGCCAAATGGTGACGCTTTATCAGACGGGTGATCTTCCGGAAAGTGGGATTCTTTTTTTCTCGCATCTCATCTCGGATAGCTTACAAACATACTGGCTAGGTGCATCGTTCAATAATTTCCTTGATGCTATCGACGGTAGTTATTGCACTTTCGAAGGCGGTGACGATCCAACTCAAGATGGTGTTTATCTCGATAACCAACCCGGCGGTTACGCCGGTATGTCTGTCCCTTTGGGCCTTTTTTTAACTGACCCTGAAATGGAAAGGACCCGAGGCATGCGGGACCGTGAAACCTGCCTACGTGATATCAACGTCGTACGGATACAACGAAGTTGATCTCACCCCATTCTACGCCGAGCGACAGTGCGCTGAGTATGCTAAACTTGGACTTATGGGTATCACCGTTCTGTTTAGCTCTGGAGACTATGGTGTGGCCGGAAACGACGGCCTCTGTTTAAATTCTAGTGGTGAGGACTGTCCACCTTGTATTGTATCAAAGGGCTGTTTTTCACAGGCTGCCAGCTTTACCAAGTTCTGAAGGAAAGATCTTTAACCCTAGTTTTCCTGCGACTTGTCCTTACGTTACGGCCGTCGGTGCTACCATGGTGAAGCCGAATGGAACCGTATTCGATCCTGAAATAGCATGCATGAAGGTAATATACTCTGGTGGTGGATTCAGCAACTATTTCGCGATGCCCAAGTACCAAAAGAATGCAGTACACAATTATTTGACAAATTACCACCCAAACTATCCCTCGACCCTCTGGAACTCGACTGGAATGGTGTGCATTGTGTCTCTGGCCCTGTACTGTGCTAACGAAACGTCTCAGTCTCGCGCGTTCCCCGATATTTCAGCGAACGGGGCGAATTATGTCGTCGCCGTATGTAATAGCGTTGTCATAAAAGTGTGCTCTGACAAATGTATAGGTCAACGGGGAATTCCACCTCATCTTCGGGACGTCGGCCTCTAGTCCGGTGATTGGTGCTCTCCTTACGATGATCAACGATGCCCGGCTTTCCCTCGGTAAGAAGCCCATTGGCTTCATCAACCCCACTGTAAGCGTCTTCGGGACCAAGTACGACGATCGAGCTCTTTAATTTCTTGTTTTCCAGATCTATTCCCCCGAGTTTGCCCCGGCATTCAACGACATTACCGAAGGCGCCAACCCTGGTTGCGGCACAGCGGGTTACAACGCGACCTGTGGATGGGACCCTGTGACCGGTCTTGGAACACCTAATTTCCCCAAGCTTTTCAGGCTGTGGTTGTCGCTGCCTTAAAAATAGCAGGCACTTTTCTTAAAGCTACGGACTTTGAAGAGTGGCGTATGTACGCACGACAAAATTTGAACCCAAATTTGTGCTTGCATAAATAGGTTTCAGACCTTGGTTCAGTGTCAGTGGGGGAGACATCAGAGCGAACTCAATGGAGATGTGGTGACATTATCATTGGGTTCAAGTTCAAGGCCAGTGACTGCGGCTGCGTATCCCAGTACACGCAAGCTTCAAAATTAAGCCCTGTCGGCAATCAAGATTCTGACAGCGGAATCTGATCATCATGATGAAATCTTAAACTTCATAGTGGCCATCACGCGATAGCGAACGTTTTTGTTTTGTTGCATCCGTCGTGACCACGTGGACTGACACGAGAAATGATGGCAACTTGCTCGCCAGACATCCCCGACCCCAAGGCGCGAGCTTTGAAGGGGTTGTTTGCTGTGCCGTGCCCACCTGTTGACATCAGCCTATACACTTAGTATCAGCTGGGCGTCTTCACTCACGCTTAGGGGACACGATCTCGGCTAAAGAAGTTCGCGCTCTGGTGCTTGATTTCCGGGTACGTTGAGGTATAAAACAACTTTGTTATCCAAGGCATCCGAAAGAGCTAGTGTTGAACAAAATCGATGCGAGCTGGAATGTCATGGATTGCATTAAGTGAAGCGTGTGGTATAAAAGGTGTAAATACAGTGCTCTAGTCGTGTTGCGGGTCCGACAGTTGGGAATAAGTTAGATTATATCCACTAACACGCAAGGTCAGTCCTCACTGAGACATGGTTAATGAGATACTTTCACTGATGATGAAGAATCGTTGCACTCACTCAGCAGGTTCTCGACGGAGGAACCAATCTATTGCGGCGGAAAATGCTGCAAATGCGAGGCCACCGCCGAAGACGGCCTTGGGTCCCGAATTTCGAGCGAGAATTCCGCCTGCTACGAAGCCGGCAGCAACTGGATTCACCATGTCATTTTTTGCGCGATACTGAAGATGGCAGTGTCAGTACCAGTTGGACATGATGGCGCGAATGACTTGCTCCTTCTATGACGCATTCAATGCCCGCAAACAGTGCTCCAACTTTACCGAATCCTTTTCCACTTCTCCACATCCCTTTTCCCATGTCCTTGAAGATTTCGCGCGCTTTTTGGGTATTGCTCATCCCCGCTTGCGATTGCGCGCGCAAATATGGATCCTCGTACGCAAACGACGCCGACATGAGAGAAAAGAAGGCGCCAATACCGAGACCTTCGAAGGACGGAAAGATAGTAAGCTGAGCTCACGTACTGCGCTGTCGCTGACGCAAGATGGCGGTACACTCACCACCAATGCCGGCGATGGCAGTCTTGGCTGCACATGATTCCATGCCAGCGGTCATCCAAGACTGGTATTTTTTGGCTTGCAAGAACTGTGCACGCTCCTCCTCTGTGATGCCAGGAGGAAGGGGTTCCTTGCCTGCCGGGAACAGCGGCGCGACCAGAGGTAACGAGGTCATGCTCGACCCGCCAAAGCTCGCCGGCGAAATCTTCCCCGGTTGTTGACCACTATTTGTTGTTACATAATCGTGTCTCCTGCATGGTGTCAAAAGTAGAGACCGTCGCTGACTAGCGCTGACCAATGCTATCGGGTGCAGCTGAGTGAGTGGCCAGCACAGCTGAGTAAGCGTGTCAGTTCATTTTGCACATTCAGCTGTTCGGGAAGGCTCCACCTTTCCAATGCTCATAGAGCGGCAACCATGATTAGCAGAGTACTTAAGTTGGCTGTATCGTGTTCATACAGTGTCCTATCTCCAGATGTCGCTATCAATCTCCTCCAGGACGCAAGGCTCCACGGGCAATGCGTATTTTAAACAACTGGTGTCGGCACAATTGTCGCGTCTGCAAAACCAGATTCCGTCTGCGTACCGCTTGCCGGAATCGTTCCTCGAGAATCCACCTATCAATGTCACTTCTGTTCCAGAGACATGCGGAATCCTCACGGAGCAGGAACTTGCTATCACTAACCTCGACGCAACAGACGTTTTAACCAAGATTAGATTGGGCGAGCTTACTGCGGTCGAGGTGGTGACAGCATTTGGGAAGCGTGCTGCCATTGCGCACCAGCTGACTGCTTGTTTGACCGATTTTTTCCTTGAAGAGGGCATCCAGCGAGCCAAGGAGCTTGATGCCCACTTCAAAGCCCATGGCACGACCGTTGGTCCTTTGCATGGATTGCCAATTTCTATCAAGGTGCCTATCTCAGGTGACTTGCTTCACTAGTACTTAACCATGCTTAGGACCACATGCCTGTGAAAGGTCGCTGGGCATCTGCAGGCTTTCTGTCGACTCTCGAGGTATCATCTGAGGATTGCTTTTTGACCAGTGTCCTGCGCGACCTTGGGGCCGGTAAATTTTGCATCTTTGAGGGAATCCTGTTTTAACATCTGAGTAGTTTTCTATGTCAAGACCAACCAGCCACAGACGATCATGCACTTGGAGACTCGGTCCTTCTATGGTCGTACTGTACGTTGAATAATGCCCTCAAGAAAATGCCTAGTGACTTGATCACAGCTTAACCCGCACAATCTCAATCTATCCCCGGGTGGTTCTTCTGGTGGAGAAGCCGCACTTTTAGCACTCAAGGGGTCGTGTATGGGAATCGGAAGGTAAGTCCTCACTTATTCAGCTTGTCGCCCTGTTTCATCCTGCCCGAGTGATGGCGGAGGCTCTATCCGTGGTCCTTCCGCATTCGTCGGCCTGTACGGCATTCGTCCGACGTCTAATACATTTCCTTTTGCTGGTGTTCTCTGGTAGTAAGTGAAACCCCGGCTTTACACGCACAACTTTTTTTCACGTTCCTTGCAGCTTGAACGGCAATGATGGGACGGCTGCATCCAGTGGCCCAATGTGTAGGTCAGCGAGGGACATGGAAATGGTGATCAAAGCCGTGCAGAGCAGGGAACCATGGTTAATGGATCCAAGCCTCATTCCAATTCCTCTTCAACTTCCAGATATTACCCAAAGACGACTTCGTGTTGGGATCATGTTCCATGATGGCGTAGTGTTACCACATCCCCCGGTATTGCGAGCGTTGAAGCTGGCAAAGGAGAAACTGGAAGTGTCGAATGAAGTTGAGGTCGTTGAGTACGCTCCTTATAAACATAAGGAAGGATATGATATCATCGTAAGTCGATCCAATATACAACTGCTTCCAAGGTTTACACATGAAACACCGTTAGCGCGGGCTTTACTTTTACGATGGTGGGGAGACGCTGCGTCAATATCTCAAGGATAGCGGAGAAGACATTCTACCTCTCAGCGAATGGGTGATCAGTCCTCCACACACGAAGAATCTCACTGCGATTCAATCCTGGGATGTATGCTTGCATTTATCCAGACAAGTCCCACTTTACTCACGGGCCAGGTCTAGTTGCGCCATAAACGTGATGTATTCCGTCATGTATATTTTCAGCAGTGGCGGGACCAAAAGGTCGACGTCCTGTTGTGTCCTGCCTACACTAGCGTCGCACCCCGTCACGATACCGCAAGGTATTGGGGGTAAGTGCCATCGTACACGGAACGGCATGCACTCGAATACAAATCTAACGATCACTCCAGATATACCGCTTTATGGAACTTGCTCGACTACCCCGGCGCTGTCTTCCCTACCGGGCTCGTCGTCGACCCGGCACTCGACCCCGTCGATTCAAGCTTGACTTCGTTTGGCCCAGAAGATTCGTACAATCGCCAGCTATGTGCGTTATCCTAAGGTCTTACTCGCTTGGTCTCACCATGCCATAGATGACCCTAACGTGTATGTTGGCGCGCCCATTGGTCTGCAGGTAGTCGCACCCCGCTTCAACGACGGCTTGGTGTTGGCTACATTGAACGCCATAGAACGCATCATCAAATCCTAAGCAAATGGTGGGGACGAAAAAGGCGAAGTTGTTCATTTCTTGTTTCAAACCAGTGTATGTAAATCAGTCGTTGAAAACTTTGCAAGGTGTCTCTGCACTCCTTCAATATGACCCGCAGTATGGAGAGCTTCACGTCGACGTCGCAGTATTGTGATTTGGAAGACCCTTTCCACAGTTTAGATTGGCGCGAAAATCTGATGAAAGATTGCAACCAGTGTCTCGGTACAATGGACTACTACCCGAGCTGGGATGTGCTATGCCTTGTTCCAGTTGGATTCGTTAATACTTGCTTGAACGAACTGTTGGGAGCTGCTGCGAAGTTGTATCGCCAGCCTTGGGCCTAGAAAAAGACAAGGATGCATGTTTGTTTCGGACTCGGACGTGATCGGTTTACTGACTGAATATTGAATGACCATCGGGCCAAACTACTGACTTGAAGTATCCTCCGTCGACGCATGAGGGGTACCAATAAACAGCTCTACCCGGCTGATGCTTCTAGAACACGAACCATACATATGTATGATACAAGCAATGCACGTCCCTTGCGAATATGCGAAAACAATCTACTTGTCAATGGAACCGGACGCTCAATATTCAATTCCCATCCCAGACCTTCTTGCCCTTGACCCAAGTACTGAGAACCTTGCCTTGGCGGTCAAGGACGACCAAGTCTGCATCCGCACCAGCCCTGAGGGAACCCTTCCTATTCTCGATCCCGAGACATCTACGAAGAGGTGAGCACGCCGCCGCTTGGCATCCGCCATGTCGGCGCTCACCTTGCTGGGTTAAAGGTCGCGCACTTGATCGCTTCGCCGAGCGAGCAGCCAGTGAACTGTACAAAGTTGCGGACGCACTTGTCCAGGGTGACCACGCTGACGAGGAGGGAAGAGACGTCAACAACGGAAAAGTTTGACTGCGCACTGGTGGGACGAACCTCCCAGCGAGCGTCGTGGTGCCGTCCACATAGAGCTTGTCGCCCTCCTTGAGTAACCGGCGGCCGTCGCGCCACTCGTGAATACCATCCTTCAGGTGGGGATCCAGGATCCTCATCGCTGAAAATGGCATTTAGTCGTCTTTGCAATGAAACGGGAAAGGTATTACCATCCGTGATCAAGATACATCCGTCTGGAT
Source organism: Afroboletus lepidellus (assembly GCA_038094355.1). Taxonomy (NCBI): domain Eukaryota; kingdom Fungi; phylum Basidiomycota; class Agaricomycetes; order Boletales; family Boletaceae; genus Afroboletus; species Afroboletus lepidellus. Next base: position 17,460 of record JBBPUA010000175.1, on the reverse strand, counting down.
GTGCGGAGTATGCCAACTGAAAATAAATAGCTACGTGACGGGTTGGGATATTAGCTGACGATTGTGCATACCCTGACAGAGTTGGGGTGGGAGTGGACACCATCCACAATAATCTCATAGAATGGCCTTTCGAAGGGAGTAGGTCCGAGGTTAGAGGTGGACGGGTGTTTGGCATGACGCTTGACAGGTGTGCCGGGTGGGGTCCGGATCTCGTCGAACGCCTCTGATGCATAAGTGTAAGTGAATCCAGAAGAAAACTCCGACTTGGCCGGCGGTCCTGGGAGTGGCGCAAAGTCGGATGCTGGGCCCGAGGACGTATATGGGGAGGCCCCAAGCAAACCGATGATCGAAGGGTCTCGGTGATGGAGCTGGGGCATCGCGTTGAATAAGTGGGTGATACACCGTGCCCCATTACGGACCGCAGCGGTTGCCACGTCCGTGGAGCATATACTACGTGACTTGTTGGGTGCACATAGGCTGCGGAAGGGAGGGGGCTGACCTGTGACCAATGTTAAAACAAATTCCGCGCTTGCTCGCCTTGGCGATGGCTTCCATTACCCCCTCGACTTCGGGTGCACCCGTGATCATGCGTACCCCGACGATGTCTTGGTCGCTATCGCCCGCCATGAGCCAATCTTCGGTGTCTGCCAGGCTGTCCGAGCCATAGGTTGCCTCGAAAGAGTTGAACCCATCCGGCGCAGATGCAATCAAATGTGGAGAGTGCGCGCCGCGCTTTGCGAGCTGCAGAAATGGACCCTCGACATGCCAGCCGAGCAAATGCGCAGCACCCGGCGGGGACCACGGTCGCAGGAGATGTAGCAGCTTTGGGTAGTGCGACCTTTCTTGCGTCTATAAGGATGCTTGTTATTTCTCCGAAATGCGATGCGCCTGAGGCTTACGATGATCGTCGGGACGAGGGCCGTCACACCCGTTTCAATGATCCGCTCTGCGATGAGCTTGAGGCCATTGCGGTAAGCTTGATCGTCGCCCTCGTAGACAGAAAAGTCGAAGCCAAAGCCACCGTTGATTTGAATATCAATGTATCCCGGACTGTTGAATGGGTTGCAATGACCAGACGTCCGTCGGCGACCACTCACCTGAGGATGTTCCCGCCCAAATCGATAATCTTGTCTGGTCTTTCGCGTCGCAGGAAGAAGGTTTTCTGTGTCGTCGGTTCAGCCCGTAGGTTTCCGAACACAGGAGCTTCGACCTGCCTGAGTATCCAAGATAATTCCACGACGCTCGTCGATCCAAAGATCCTTCTCAACCAAGCTGCCGTCCTCGCGAGGAAGCAGACAGTTGGTAAAGCAAACCAGTCCATTCGGGGACGAAGACATGGCGGTCGAGGTCACCGAGAAAGGCCGACTCGGAACTTCAACTAGGATGCCCCTCTTCCACCAGTCGTCACATGTCTTTGCGGGCCGTGTGGGACGTTGAGCACGGTACCCGCATGGCTCTCACGGCCATGACAAACCGTCGAGCACATGGTCCGAGACTTACATATTTGTCCCCAAGCTCATGGAAATCGACATGATCGATATAAGCGCCTGGGTTTGAACGAAAATCAAATGCCTTCTTCACAGCACCAAGTTCCGTTTCTGCCGGAACATTGCAAATTGCTTACTACGAGCAGACCGTGGCGCGCGCAAACACACAGCGGCTCTGCGATTAGTAGTCAAGGCGGCCAACGCTCGGAACAAACGCACGCCCCGGACCGCATCGGAACGAAGCTCGGGTCCATGAGGCACTGTCTAGAGAGGCCAGCGACGAGCGATCCTGTTGGAAGAAACAACTTTAACACAACCGCATTCCATATCGCGATGTCTGTTACATCCTTCCGTGCTCCGTGCGGAATGTGGTATGGTCGTTCCCATCAATTTGAATCATATTCAGATAGCTTGCGACAGGAGAGAATGAGAATATCACTCCGTGCTTATTTCTCTTTTCGACCGTGGTGTCGTGAAACGCGCCATGCTTGCCCCGCATCTTGTTCAACCCATGCCTCAGTAACAGGGTGCGACGTTTTAGGTCGGCCTAACCCGACCCTCGTGTGGACTAAAAATCTCGATCAAGGTACAATCTTGTCTGCTGACACTAGTTGTCTCCCCACGTTATCCCGTGCCCGCCTCTAAAGAGGCGGTGGTGCATACCATTATGACTTGCTCGCGTATAGCCATCGATTCATGTACTTAAACCTCGTGCCGAGGTCCGATCAGACCTTGATGCATCCCCTCAGTCTCGAGCGGAATCTAGCCCACTTGGCCGTTTCAATAGAAAAAGTTCCTAGTTTCACGCTGATTAACACCGGAGCTTGAAGGCTAAGGTAAAGCAACCCGCACGGTGGCTCTGGCTGGCTCGTCATGGAGATATCTGACACCGCAATACTAGATCCGACCTTGATAATTAAGCTGGAGAACTCAACACTGCGGCTCCGTACCGTAGTACGCAGCTTCATCAATGAATCACTCCCTGAAACCCGAAAGGCGACGAGTTACTAATTTAGGCATCAGCGATGGGCGTATGTAGTCCCTGGCAAGCGCGTACCTCGACAGGGATTGGCCCGCCGCCCAGAGATCCAATGGCCTTCCATCGCGCTCGATGGCGTGCTCGGCGAATCCGGCTTGTGCGGTAGCACACCCTCTGGCTCCGGCATGGACCAGATTGGCTCACCGAATTCGGGTCAGTGATAGCGGTTCTATCCGGCGAGGACTCCACAGCAGCTGGGATCGATCCGACGCAACGTTTGTCGGCAGTGAAAGATAAGCAACTTACATCTTTGTTGGGGTAGATCAAGAACATGGGGAACCAAATAGTGTCTCTGACAGTAATGCTGCCAATCGCGTTGAAAGAGGCCGTCGCCTGTGCTAATCCAGCGGAGTCCCAAGTCGTGAGGACTCGCTTAGGGCCGAGATCTAAGAATGTCACCCTCCAGACATGGTTTGACCACTGTTTCGGACTGTAGAAGATATCAAATCTCTCCCCGACAGGCACAACAAGTTGATATGAGCAAGGTGCGCCCATGAAACGCACACCCCGATGTGTCGGAACTTCACTAAATCCACACCAATTAAGGCTCTTATGGTGTTCTGCAATCCAACGGGAAAAAATACATCGCTTCTAGTGGCGCCTCAATGAGCGTCCGGAAGCCACGGTAGAGTCATGGTACCCGGCAGGCTGTGGAAGATACGTTATGGGCATACATGCGTTTGTCGCAAGCAATAAACGTACTTCACGGGACATGTTACGACTTCTGGTCACCTCTTTATCTCCACCTCAAACCCGGCTTGATCGCCGATGAACCGATATAGATTTAACGGTCGACTTGGCTAGAGTGAAAGTGGGTTATCGTCTCCTGCGAGTTCACTAGCATAGCCTGGTTCGTATCAAACCATGTCGGGCGTAAATGAGTAGACGGTTCCGAGTTCCAAGACGTCTTAGAATCTTGAGGTCAAGGTCCCCGAGGACTCGTTTCACGATCAAAGGCATCGAATATGTCAAGTAACAAGCCAGAATTGTCTTGACAAAGGATCCAACGCGATCTACCAGATATATATGGTGAACTCGGAGAACCTGAAGGCTGAAACGACTGATCAGACAGTTGCTAAGGCAGATGAACCCGCTGGTTTGGCGAGAAATGGTGATAGGATACGACCTAGTTAAAAGATTGTGAATTGTTCTGGACACCTACAAAGCGATGGCCTAGAATCTAGTACTTAGTTATCTATGCTGACCTCGGGGCCGAGACGGGTCCATGATTCACGCGGGGGTGATCGGGGTGGCAGTCCCAGAGTTGGTCTGTGATATGACCCCCGAAGTGGGCGATGGCACGTTTTCCGACGGGTCGCGCAGATAGTCCCTGAAAAAGTTCCTCCAATTAGCTTTCGATGGCACAAAATGACCTGAGGACGTATGAGGGACGACCAAACAAAAGAAGATTGGCACCAACCTCCCTCGTGTTCTTCCAATCGTGCATTAGCAGACACGGCCAAGAGGGTCTTGGACCGTTCTTCGATCACGATCACATCTGTCTTCCCAAGAACGTGTAACGTCGGTGTCCCATATGATGTACCAAAGATCTTGCGAGCCAAAGGATCATTCACTCTGAAACCCGATACAGAGACACAGAATTCGCTGAGTAACCGAAATAATTCAAGTTTAGCTCATCGACAGGGCTATATTAATGAGCGAAGTGACGTACAACGGGGGATGAGGCGGCTCATCATCCACCAAGAAAGGAGGGTAGGTACGTGGATTCTCGAGCTGTGCTCAAATATCAGCTTCCATCGTGCCAGAACACCATCATTTCACGCACCAACGCGGCGAGAAGAGCTGCCATGGCTGCGCCTTGGCTGAACGAGGGGACGGGATCAAAACGAAGCCCCCTCGTATCCACCCACTACACACCTGAACCCGAAAACGCCCTGAGGGTATCGGGGATCTCAGCATGCAAGCTTCAAGACGCAAATCTGATCGCACCACATAGCGATCCCGCGAAAGAACGTCTCTCAACGCCTGCAGTGCGTCATCCAGTCCCTCGGAGACAGTGCGGTCGCGATCAGGCTTCGATTTGTACCATCCTCTGGGTGTAAGAGCTGGATCAGACTCCGTCTCCGTGGTGACCTCGGGTGCACCAAGCGCATTGGGTGTGAACCCATCTTGATCTACCGGATGCAACACCATCGGCGCATCAACAAAGACTGAGGCGCATGTCATGAGAACTACCGAGCCGGCCTTGCAAGACACGACACGCACCCATTTCGACGTCCTTGTCCATCGCCTTGCGCAGTGCACCAAGCTACATCATGAATTTCATCGGTAATTTGGAAACCGGGACGGGTTCTCGAGCAAGGCGAACCCGCTTACTGAATATGTTTGCGTTTTGCGAGTATCTATGTCGTCGAGTCAGCCGATGCGCTATCTATTTCGATTTGATAGATTGTACATGCCCGTGTAGCATGAGTATCTTCCGAGGCGCGGTCATCATAGGTGATATATCAATCAACGAAAAAAGTGTTTGATGGGAGAACGCAAGTTGGCGAGCAGCGATCACCATGCTTCTCCCACCTTGTGTGACTCGGTTTCTTATAGATAGATGCCTAACTACTTATCTACGCGATGACGTCTATATCACAAATCATATGTACAGCGGCCGGGATGCTATGCTCAGCGCCAGTCTCTTTCCCCTTCCTCGAGTATCTTGCCAGATGGACCTACGACTGCCAATGTGCCTTTGTCACAAAGACATCGCCCTCCCGCTTCCCAGAACCGCTGTCCTTGTCCTTTCCCTTGTCCTTCTCCGTGCCAGATCCATCATCCAGGTATAGATTGTTCTCCTCTATGTAATCAACGACTGCTGCCGGAAGCAGGTATCGCACGGAAAGTCCACGGCGGAGGAACAGGCGAACTTTTGTCGAAGAAACGTCGTTTTGGATGAGCTGTGGGATAAGATGGATGTTGTTCCGCCAACGTGCCAAGTTATCTGTAGCTTGATCCATGCTGGAGCCCGCCCGTTCGATAATGAACGTGCCGTACTGGCCTAGTATGTGGTCCAACTATAGAATTTACGTGAGAACGCGGAATGAAATCTCAAATGGACGACACGGGAGATGCTTACATCCTCCACTGCCCAAACACCGGGTTCGGACATGGTGCTTATCAAGTCAGACCCTGCGAGGAGCATAATCCTGACGTCCCGGTGCTCTCCGTCCTGCGTTTGCACCCCACCCAAGATTGTGTTGATCTCATAATCAAAGTGGTCGAGCACCACAGCCGTGCGCTGATAGTTCTGGAAGGCCTCCCACGGATCAATCATAAGCCAAGAAGAGGTTTCCTCTGCAGCAAGGGTGCACATATTGACTCTGTAAATTAAAAACGCGAGCAAGAGTCAGCTTCTATCTTGGAAGTGATGCAAAGGGCAGAACAGAGATGACGGCAGATCCTTCCGAGCTATGAGTCCCGATAAGTCAACATGGTTAAGTACCGAAGCAAGCCCATCGCGCTTATCAACGCAGCAACAAATCCAAGATGGAAGGATTGGGTGCTGTGTCGAGCGATGAAGTTACGAAATCATCCAGCGTATCAGAAGACACGATCCTAAATAAAAGCGAGGGTCATGTGAGGCGACCAATCCGCCGAGAGGGTCGCATTCTCAGCATTGGCCTCGTTGACATGGCTAAAAGTGCAACAGCGCACGCGGTGCTTGCATAAATCCCCGAGTTGACACGAGGCGGCCGCTCGAACGAGCTCTATACTAATTTGGCTGAGCGAAGGTAGCCCGACAGCACAGGATTCTCATCCAGCCCCACAGCGAGTCCAGATGATGAAAAGTAGTGCGCAAGAAGACAAAGGAAGATAGCACGATAAGGGGATTCAGGATTCCCAGATTTATCGCTCACCTGTGATGCGCGCTGAGCAGACCAGGCTTGTTATACTGGTCGCTCACGGGACTGAGATAGCCACCCACGATCTCGAAGTTGGTGTTATGTCGCACATAGTCCTTGGCCATTTCGAACATTCGAAGGTGTAGGTAGGTGACAGGACTGAAGGACCCGCATGCGACAAGGACGATGGGCTGCCTGGAGGAGTCTCGCAGGACCTTGCGAAGACGGTGAGAGGAAAAGGAGTAGCCTGGCGGGCCGGTGAACACATCGGTCTGGCGAGCGGGGACGTAGGGGGCGTCCATGGTGGTAATGGATGGACTTGCTCGAGCCATCTCTCGGCCCCCTCCCGAATAATATTATTGCGTGATGAGCAAGCTTACGATATATCAAGCCATCAATACCCACGCAAAACTTGCCGGTAAAACATCCTCGCAGCGCCTAAAATCTAGTGTTCATCGTGCAGGAACGCTTAAACGCGATCCGTGGTACTATACAGTTACTATTATATGCTACAGGAGATGTAAGCAACAGGGTTTCTTCGCGTGCCTTACCAGAAAGCGTGCTCTTAAGGGCGTCAGCTCGGTTGCGGTAAGGTGCGATAGAGAAGAATCGGAACAACAAATAAGACACTGCGGCTGGGTATAGGTCATACCACAACGGAACGCATACTGGCAAAAGACTACAGAAACCAAGACGGGTCCAATGGTCGACTTCCGTGACCCTCGACCTGGGGGAAAATACTATTCGAGAATCAAACTTGGATAGTAATCGAACGTCTGCTCTGGGTCGTGATGCCCAAACGGTGGATATCCAGGTGACATGAGCTGCGCGTCGAATCCCATCCTAGGATGTGCATTTCCAGTGCCTGCGAAAACCCCAAGGTGGTCGATGTTGCCAGGCGAAGGGATGCTAATCGATGCCAACAGTGGAAGTGAAGCGTAGCAGGTCGTGCCAAAGGATCCATCACCTCCAGACCAGGAGGCGAGAGACGAGGCCCTCTGCCTGCCCCCGTGGATCCCTCCCTTAGGAATCCTTTCCGAGACGTGGACTCGCACAGAGCCTCGACCATCCTCGCCCAGTGATGCATCGAAGGAAATCACGAAACTGCCAAGCTGTTGACGGCCGTCCATATCGAATTGCCGCCCCTCTGAGAGTTCGCCACCGATGCCCATTTTCCTCGAGGACTCGACATCAGCGGAGTTAGAATGAAATCCAGGAACGAATCGTGGTCGGCCGTGATCCTTGATATCGCAAGAGATAGGTTGGTGGTTAAATGAGGTGGGCGAGGGCCTTGCGGAAGTAGAGCCAGTCAATGGGATAGAAAAGGCGATGGGTAGTGAGGTCTGTGGTGGCAAAGAGAGAAGCGATGGAAGTAACGATAGTAGTGATTCTCTCTGTGAGAAGTGATTGGTCAGGCGCACGGCGTTGCATCAAGACAAGTAACAGTTTCACCATGATGGTCATCGCAGAAGGTTGCCCCATCGCTCCATACGGCGAGTATGAGGAGGGAGGAATGTTGATATCGTGCGACTCAGTCTTCACCAGGTTCGCCGCAGTTCGATTCGCGAGCTCCACGGCGAGTTCACGTTCGCGCTTCTCGGCAACCGACAAGCGCAACCGAAGTTGCTCGAGGTTTGAAAGAAGTTCATCATATTTATTTCCTTTTTCTGCTAGCCCATGGAGTCGCAAGTTCTCTTCTTCGAGCTCCTTGACGCGACTTAGGGAAATACCGTCAGCGGAGGGAAGAAGGGTAACGTGAAACGAAGAAATCACATTTCCATGGCTTCAAACTCCTCTCTTTTTCGCTGCCGACTGAGGAATGCGGCAGCCCGGTTCTTCAGGAGACGTGCCTCGCGCTTACTTAAGCCGGTAACGTCTGGAGGGACAAAGTCTTTCGTCGTGATCCTCTCCCCGCGCCCTTTCTTCACTCCTCCAATCGTAGAAAAAGGCTTCTTTAATGGAAGTGGATTTTCAGATGGAAGGGTTAGTTGACGTGGTATCGAAGGTGGTGGGGAAAGGGACGATGATGATGATGATGAGGCGAGATCGAACACCTCGTTCGTCGGTAGACACGGTTGTTGATCGCCTTCAGACTGCGATTCGGGCGTAAAGCGCGGTTTAATGACCTTGGCATCAAGGTGCGGAGAGTCCTCTGTGTTTGAAATGACAGAGGCAGGAGGCGATGGAGGGAGAGTGTAGTAGTTCCAGGAGACAACGTCCATCGAGTCTGCAGAGTATGAGCGTTGATTGTCCCATGGCATGTCTCCGTCAGAGACAAGCGCTACTTCAGATGTGTTGAGATGGGGTACTTGGGACACGGGAGACTGGACAAGCATGGGAGCGGGACTTTCGCAAGTGAGGAAGCACAAGGGATATGACCTCGAACCTAAACGCTCATATTATGTGCCCTGATTTATACCTCGCGTCTAGCAATGTAAGCCTGACTGCGACTTCGCTAGCGACCAAATCAAGCATACGTCTGATATGAAAATATCGCCTCTCACATGTGCTCGGTCCTTGTACGATTCAGGACAATAGCAGATCTACGTCCGTTTCGGTAAGTACCTTCAGAATATTTTCGAAAGTAAAACCCGCTTTCGGGGCGAAACTCACGGAAAGCTCTCATCATCCCGGTTGATCAGCGTCGTGACAGCCGCCCCAGCCCTGATCCAGGTCGTCTACAAACCATAACTCGTAACAATCGGAAGCCCCACGCACCGGATGTGGACCCATGAAACCGTGTCGGAGCCAGACTCCAAAGGGCATGCAGGATTTCAGACCTGGATACCGATCGGGAGGACCGTAACGGTGGCGCCCGGCAGATTGACCGTGATTGAGATTTCCCAGGTGCCAGAGGTCTGCCGGTCGTCGATTATCTCGGCGTCGGTATTGTCTCCGAGTGGACGTGTTTAGAGTTAAAGAATGGCGCATGTGTCCGTTTCCTCCGCGCGCGTGAGTACTCAATCAATATGGGACCTGTGCGGCGTCCCTGTTAATTACGAGATCCAACAGATGTGGAAACCGATCATGATGAGTGATCCTATTAGCGAGACCTGCGGGTTACATGGGACCACAGTAGATATAGCTTACGAAATTGAACGTTGACAGGTCGAGAGGTGTTTGCCGACTGGCCCCGCGGCCAAGACCTCAGACCTCAAAGCCAGGGGATTGTCGACTAACACAGCCCCCTACCGCACGAAAAGGGGATTCGATTTTTGAGGTTTTGGAGGCAGTCGGGGTACTGAGACCCGAATGCAGGCTCGAGATCCGTCGGGGTGAGGCGTTGCTTCATAATGGGGTCTACTGACCGGCCGAAAATGGCTTACACTAACGTAGTGGCAACCCGGATTAGTGCGGCTGAGAAGCTTTCCAAAAAGGCCTTGCCCGCGTTCTCTATGAATTCGAAGTAGAGATATGTTGAACATATGATCGTGAGCTTTAGGGTGGTTCTCGCGTGACAAATTTCGCGTGGTTCGTCGCCCGCATTGAACATGCTCCTTGAAATTGTCCCCTGTGGAGGGTAGCCAGGCAGATCCTTATCGATGTACCTCGGTCCCCGTCCGTTTTTGGAATTCAAGATGCCTTGACTCAATCCGAGGATATGAGTGAGCTTGAACCTAGAAGGAGAATAATGTTAATGTTACGACGTCAAGTTGTAATCGCGTATCACTTGTGCTTCCCATCAGTCTGATGCAGTAAGCTGCCCAAACTCGGCCCAACCAGACGACCCATCCCACTCGGAGGCAGAGACCGCTTCAGCTCGATCAAACACTTCGCGTATTGAGTCGGAGAGATTTTTGAAATTGGACTTGAGGCTTGACGGCGGGGAAATTGGAGCAACCTAGAAAACCGACAACACGTATCCGAGCAATGTCCCTGTCAATATTCGAGGATCTATAGTCCGAGGTATTCGAAAACAACGGTTCAAGTTGAAGAACACGACTCGCACAACCATGGCACAGCCGCATTGATTACCAAATATACGCAAGCTACAGAGATACAATGGGGCCGAAATCTCGCCTTGACCATCATCATCATAGTGAATCCGTCTAGTTGTGGCGTGACACGACTCATAACTCCATGAACCGCTTCAAGAGTATGGATGCTGGATAAATAGCTCAAGATAAACGTACCTACTGCCGCACCATTGGGTACAGTGGATAATCCGGAACGGTGGCCGACTCCGTTACGCAAGTGCGACGTACGCTGGGGAGACCCGAGCTGAGCTCGGGAGCAAGTATTAGCAGAATGCAATGGCCCACAGGTCGTGTTCCACGGTGTCAACGTTATCGGGACGAAATGCCTATCTATACATATTGGCATGTTCGGGCGCAACCGCAAGGAGATCAAGCTTGGTAAGCAACCTCGAATTACTAACAGCAGGCAACTTCCCGAAGACACTGATCTAGGCATCCAGTCCAAGCTCATGCCTCCCAGAAAGTCGCACTCCTCTGCTTTTCCTGGCGACGGCGGCGTGTCCTCGGATGAAGATTCATCAAAGCGTACATATTCCGGGTCCGCCTCTCCGGCGATCGTGGACACCCGGCAGAGTTCGCTCGATCGATATCCCCTAAAGGTATACATTATATCTGCCAAACTGTCGCCCTGCGTACTGGAAACCCTCGTTGCTCTTGTCGAGAATAACGCCGCGCGACGAGGTACCACTGGCAAGACTGGTTCCCAGCATTTCCAATTAACAATTAATCCGGACCACGCGGACGTTATCGTCACCGCAGTTCACACGAGACCTCGACTTGAGAGGCACGTCAACTGGGAGGTGGCTGTTCGTGGATGCTCTCCTTGCTCCATGCATTATATTGACGTTGACGAGACTTCGCAGAAAACTAAAGCTATTGTCTCTCCTGACTGGCTGAGAGATTCAGTCACCTCTGGAATTATTCAGCCGCTTTGCAAATACGCCGCACTGGGTGAGCTTCGCGACGAAGCCGAAAGTCAACGTCCGATGCCCAAAGCAGGCACTTCTGCGCTTCCACAGGCCTCTGGACAAGTGTCGATTTTTGGAGATCCAGAGATCGACATGAAAGAAACAAAAATTGTAGCCCTAAATCATCTCTCCCGTTTCTGCTGCCAGCGGCCGTCGCCGCTTACTTGTCCAAACCAGACTCTTGTAGAGGAGTTGGATATCATCCGTAGAACCAGACTATTTGAAGGGGAGGAACGAAGTATGCTGAGCTATGCTCGAGCCATAGCTGTGAGCTTCATGAAACTATCTTCAAGCCGGTATTTACTTGCCGCTTCAGGCCATCAAAGGTCAGGCAATAAACGAGCCAGCTGTATGTCGAAAATTCACATGGCACCCCAGCCTACCCTTTCTGTTTTAATGATCAGACATCTAAAGAGGAGATAGCAAAACTACCGTATCTTGGCGTGAAGCTCATCTCCATGGTGTGTCAAATGGTGAATGTCTCGTTGCTGGATTTGAATATTGTAGGTCGAGGAATTCATTAAGACTGGCAAGGTACAAGAAGCCCGTAAGTCGTACATATCAAGCTCCATGCTCTGGCTAGAACTTCTCTTCAATTCTAGAGACAATCTCATCGTCCACGAGATTTTTGTCGCTGTCTGCGTTCAACTCCATACACGGCATTGGACCTCAGACCGCCAGGCACCTTTATTCGCTTGGGTTACGAAGCATTGAAGATCTGGAAAGATACTACGAAGTTACTCCAGACATTGTGCACGAAGGTGTTGCGTCCGGTCTTGAGACAAGCAATAGCAAGGATGTCGTCGTGGACAAGACAATCAAGATCGCACTAGTTCTCCGACACGACTTGAACCAAAAGTGAATTCTTGACACATTGAAACCCCTGATTTACTCAACCACGTACAGGATCCCACGCCAGGAGGTCGAAGAAATCAACCGGGTAATCATGCGAGAATTGGAAGCGGTTGAAGCAGGTTGCAAGTCTATCGTCGTAGGCGGGTCAGTTGGTTACTTGTCCTCAGCCCTGAATTTCATCTACGTTGGATGACGTCTAGTTATCGCCGAGGGAAGCTGGAAAGTAATGATGTTGACATTATTATATCCCACACAGACTGGGATCATGGCGCAGATAAAATGCAAGGCCTTTGCAAAAAGTTGGTGCAGAGGCTTCATGAACGCGGTAAGATCCACTTTCTTCGGTGATAATTGGCTACTTATCCACCGGCAGGGCTTGTCACACATGTACTGTGTGAGCTGCTAAACCTACTTTTGCGAGCATCGCGTGACGGTCCGATCAGACATGGGTGGGCATCACCCTCATAATGTTTTTCGCACACACCACTGGGACTCCCTCGAGAAAGCATTAACTGTGTTCGTACTTCCCTACGACTCGGCCCGCCAACAGATATATAGGCGCGTGGACCTGATTTTCGCCACCCCTGGTGTTTTTTGGACAGCGGTGGTCGGTTGGTAGGTTTTTATTTGGTCCGTGTGTGTTGACTAAAGCCTAGCATTGTCCCCTTCAGGACAGGCTCAACGATGTTCCAACGCGATCTCCGTCTGTGGGCTAAACAAGCAAAGCATGTTTCCTCTTTGATCGAAGATGAGATACCCGTCTGACATGCTGCGCTTCAGGGGATTCAAGTTTGATTCGTCTGGAATGTGATCCTGGTGGCGTCCTTCTTTCCACACTGTCGCTGACATGGTCCCACAGCACCAGACGACACGATTCTAAAAATTTCTATCCGAAATCTGAGCAGGAGGTGTTTGAACTCTTGGGACTCGCATACGTGCCTCCCATGCTGAGAAATGCGGACGCTTGAAGTGGTCCTGTGGCGTCGGCTGTGGACCGTGGTACTGTACTTGTCTATCTCCCTCAGGTTGCACGCTTCAAACAGTTAATAAGCGAATCCCGTCCATCACGGATCTATAAAAGAGCAGTCCGCCGACATTCGACGCTTCTGTGGAAACAACATAGCTGATCCACCGATCGTTCGAGCCAAGGCTCCGAAACGAGGTCTCTTCAAAACACCAAAATAAAAAATCGACCACGATCACACTGATGCTAATCAGAATCAGAAACGCAACCGCACGGCAGCTGAGCTGATCCGTGCTTGAACCACGTTCGTTGGGCCCGTTCCACCCCACCTCTACGCCTGAGTCGTGCCGGCGGCGATCGACGACCCCGGCCCTGGGCCGTTGGCGTTTAGAGTGCCGTGGGTGGGCGCGGCGGTGACATACGTAGCTTGTCAGCGGCGCGAACCCGTTGATGGGTTTCATGTGCCCCATCAACGCGATGTACGGACCTTGGCTTGGTTTCGGGTATCTCACTTCGCGCCGCGCGCCGCGCCTTGTCACCCCTTTGTTATCGCGACGAGGGGGATCGCGACCCTGCGGGACCGCATGTATCCAGTCGACCGGCGGGTTGAAGCTGACATTGGTTTGGACGTGACGGGCGATTGAAACCAACAGGATGTGTTGCCCGTCACCAAAATCTATCGAGGCCCTCGACCGCTTCGCAGACAACTTTGATAAAAAGAATGTTTGACAGTCGAGCGGGTGATCAAGGGCGATAACGAGGGGCGAATAACGAGGGAGGACCGTTCGACAGCGAGGGAAAACACCAGGCGGTCCGCCCTACCGAGATTGGGTTCAGGCGGATTACCTCTCCGTCTCGGTCGTTCCCTTGTGCTGACCGCTCGAGCCGCGGCAGGAAGCCAGGATTTTGAACGAATATGATAACCCAGATACACCAACTTCCTACGGAACAAAGACAAAGGAGCATTATTATATCTCAGTTGACAAATGCTTGAATGCCCGTCAATGCCTTGCCCAGGATGAGGGTATGAATGTCCTAAAGGGAAAGGGTCGGCGTGACAGGTCCGAAGGCACCAAGGATCACTACATACATATGTCCCTATGTATGTCCGAGACGAACAGTCTTAAGCGAAATTGCGAGGGACAAAACGGCGAATGGCATACCTTCATACGTATTAACGACTTGCAAGTTCGCGACATGTCGACCAACATGATACCTGCGTTACCGCCTGAGATCGCACCAAGATAAACGAGCGGCGACAGCTTACTCGTCCGACGAGGCATTGCCTCCCAAAATGTCCAAGACAACCCTGGCGTGCTGCAGCGCCTTGCCGCAATTGTTACGCTTCACAATGCTGACCATCTCGGGCGCCAGCTTGCCAGCCTCTTTGAGTCGGCCGACTTGGAGACTTGCTTGGAGGCCCAGGGCGACCTCAGTCTGAGCGTCGACCAGCTTCTTTTGCACGAGCTGGAACGACGCGAGCGGACGCTTGAACTGCTTTCGTTCGAGCGCATATGCCAGCGTCCTCGTCACGCAATCCTCCAATGCACCCATCGCACCCCATGAGATGCCATACCTAACGTTGCCGACGTCAGTCGGCGCTGAACCTAGCAAGTGCGCAGACGCACCGAGCACTATTCAGACACGAAAACGGCGCACTGAGCCCCTGTCCATGAGGAAGAAGATGATTATGCGGCACTTTTACCGAGTCCATGAAAATGGACCCAGTAACGGACGCACGGAGGGCAACTTTATTTTTGATCGGCGGAGCTTCAAGGCCTTGCATGCCCTACCACCGCAGCGTGGATGATGTGACGTTCGAACAAACGAGAGACGTGTACATGCCTTTTCGAGGATGAATCCCCGAACTTTGCCGTCCCACTTGCACCGTGCCCACACCACGAAGATGTCACTGGAGTTTCCCGATCGATAAGTCCACTCGCGCGAGAAAGAGGTGACATACGCCACTGGCGCGTTGGTTATCCAGGTCTTGCTTCCTCTGAGGATGAAACCACCCTCGGCTTCCTCCGCGGTCGTCTCCATTCCCGCGGGGTCAGATCCATGGTTTGGTTCAGTGAGACCCTTGGAAGAAAGCGTTGGATCACAAAGCACAAGACAAGACTGAAACGCACGAAGCAACCGACAAGTTCTCCACGAGCTACGAAACCTGGGTTTCAGCCCCTCCTTCCGAGATGAGGTTCAGGGTTACCTAGACGAGGGAGATAGGCGTGCTTTTGCGCCTCTGAACCGAACTCGTGGATGGGATGCATCACGAGGGAAGACTGCACGGACGCGGTGGACCGGTAGCCCGAATCGACGCTGGTTACGCGCACGAGGCGGTTGAGTCCCCCTTGCGCACAAGGACAGGACGGACGCACCGCTCAATTTCGCGTGCGATCAGACCATATGCTACGTGACTGACGCCCGCGCAATCGTAGCCTCTGATGGTCGGGCCCAGGAGACCCAGTTTCCCCATTTCGGGAAGAATGTTGTGGTCAAACTCTGCATAAACAATCCGACGGGAGACGACGTGACGGGTCAACGGCTAACTCACGTTCCGTCCGCCATCCTTGCAGTACGCGAGGCGCCAAGTTTTCCTATCAAGAATGGCGTGTTCGCAATTCCACCGTCACGACAAGACAAGCGCAGTGAACGTGCCTGGCAGTATTCGCGTGCAGTATCACTGGGCGCACTGCATGAGCGCAGATGCAGACAGATGGCGACGCGCGCACCGAATAGCAATCTCGTCTTCTGTCAGAAGGGAGTCCAATGAGAGCGGGTCCTGCCTCGCGGTCGCGTGAGCTGTGTTCAGGATAAGTCCGAGAGAAAACTCACATCAGGGTTGTACTGTGTGTATCCCTGGGCTGTGTCCAAGTTGATCCATGCTGACAGGTCGGAAATGAGGATGCGAACACCTACCGCGAGCCAACGAAGTTGTCGAGAATGACCGTGCGACTGGTGTTGCCGCATTGAAACGACCGAATGGGCTTCGGAAGAGACGCGCGGTCATAGACATCATTCTGGAAATGGTGAGCGGTGAAGAAGTCGCGGTAGTAGAGCTTCAAGTTATATGGCTTCCACGAAGTTGTTCCCGCTCGGTACGGAACATAACCGTGAGTTTGCCCACATATGCATGACATTGGCTACTTGGACTAACACTACACGTCATGGTGGACGGGAGAACCATCTGCCTCCTCGTCGGTGCTTCGTGAACGCTGCAAGAGTCCCTCGAGACTTTGCTTCAAGCTCTCTGGAGGCATCTCCTCCCTCGTGGCATCTACCGGCAACCTGAGTGGTTCCGACAGCGGTTCCCAACCATCCTCTGCATCCCTCTGTTGCGTTTCAACCTGGGCCGGAGGCTGCTTCATCTCCGGGAACAGTGGATCAGCGACTCCAAGAATCTGACTCCACTTATTGAGCGCCATGCGCATATTCTTGCTGTCCACGGTTTTGGGATCTCGTGCGGGCGAGGTGAACGGAGAAGACGCGTAGAGCGGTTGGAGAGGTGCGAACCCACCCCATTCCAGGAATCCATGTCCCATCGCAGCTTTCATTGCGCGCGAGCGGGATGGCGGTTTTGCCGTACTCCGGTATGTGATTGGACCTGGATAGTGCAACCGTATCGCATCCTCTCAAAACGGACAGAGGAAACGAAGAACTAACTTGCGCGTTTGACGTTCAATTTGACGAACCGAGCTGGTTTGGAAGACTCATCCTGGGAACCGGAGGGTTTGCAATCTTCTGGAACGAGGAGATTCTTCAGGTCGTCCAAGCCAGGCCCGCCTTGAGGGCGGCCTAGTGAAGGTGGAAGTGCCACTTGGAGTGTCGTACCTTGTGGGGGAACGCGGAGAAACGATTCAGGCGACTCGAATGCCGCCCAACAAATTGCCTGGTATTCGGAGCGAATCTCCGAATCCTATGGCAAGTGAGACTATAAACATGAGCGCGGAAAAGAGCGCACCCGGAGTAAACGATAGTCGCGAATCCGACCAAACTGGCGTTCTATTGCCCTCAGTCCGTGTAACGCGTCGACCATCGACTCGGGGACGCTCGAGAATCTGATTTTGACCGTGCGGGGCTTTGATTGCTCGTGGTCGCCATGGCCATCGTCGTTGATGTTGAACTGGCCCCAATGGTAGCCCGCTGTTCTGCTCCGGCGCACGGTCTGCTTGACTGTGCTGACCAACATGGACATTGGATTATGTAACTCACCTCAAAAACAAAATTTCATTGAATGTCGTCCCGCTACCGCGATGCCCTCACCGCCGTTTCCGCCAGGACAGGCGCACCGCTGCCCTCGCTGGTCGTCTCGTTCG
>JBBPUA010000174.1:0-28005 GCA_038094355.1 Afroboletus lepidellus | reverse complement strand
CATTGACATAGAACTGAGGTGGGATGGGGTTAACAACATGACAACGCAAGGACGAGGAGATTGCATGGTTTACCTGAGATCGGAAATAAGGGTTCGTGGTGATGTTCGAAACGACGATTGCCATGGGGTAGTCGACACCGTCGGGGACATCGAGCGTAAATGTCGTTCTATGAATTTGTCAGCTTCCGCCAGTTCCCGTGGGCACTTGTATCAAACCTGTAGAAGCTAACACCAGCTTTGGAAATCCCCGTTGTCGGCGAACCCTCTTGCCAACCGTCATCAGGGAACCTAGGGAGGTGCCATCCTTGTGCATGTTAATGGCGAGTTGATCTCGATAGCTCCATGCGCTTACCCATTCGTTCACCGTACAAACCACCCTCGTTGAGCGGACCACGCGTCGTGTCGACGTACTACCGATCAACACGGAAGGTTTCAGGTTACTTTTACCGACACAGCAAAAAGCGAACGGCTCACGTTTTCCCCTCCGAGGTTTCCTGCCACTTTCCAGACGGTGACATTTGTGCCGAAACCGCCGACAAACGAGTAGCTCAAGATTCCCCTTGGAGCTTTGAAACTATCACTCGCACCTACCCAATCCTCTTCATAACCCATGTGATCTTGCAGGATCGTAATGATGTATTGGTTACCCTTCGCGAGCCCTCCAGCGTTGCTGAAGTTGAACGTGCCATCATAGTTGGAATATTCTGCATCACCAGCCCAAGATCCCAAGAATGTCTCATTGAGCCACACGGAATAACCGAACGCGGCTCCTCCTTGCACATTGACTGTGAACCCGGTCTCGGAGCCAGTGGACGTGAAGTGCGCGCGCCAGAGGATGTTGCCTGTGTGATATCCATAGTCGCCAGCATAGAGGACAACAGACGTGTTGGGCTGAGTGGGATTGACAGTAGTGGTGTGGTTAGCTATCGTCCAGCGCGCGTCGACGTAAGATGATTGGATCTCCGGGAGTGAATCGGCAGTTTTCTGCGAGGCTCATCAGCCAGAGCCGAAGGAGGAACTCATAGCACCTACCCATGTCAATTTTTCAAAATCTGGAAGCTCGATGGATGGCAAGGACGCGGTCTTCGACGAGGTCAGAGTGCCATAGCTAGTACTTTTTAGGACCAGTCGTTCACCATTGAAGGTTACCTGCTTCGAGGATGCTGCTGGAGCAATGATCTCAAACACTGCCGTGCTATTCAAATCACCAGTGATCTCGAGAGTGCTGCCGGAAATCTGCACTGAACGAACGAAGTACCCGCCCTTGATCAGAATAGGGTCCGTGGTACTATAGTTTGCCAAGGAACCGGTGGACGGCGGGTACATCACCCAGAAGTCATATGCGTTGGCACGATCTGACAACAGTCAGGACCAGTCAACGTCAGTGAACGCAATTCTTACCCAAGATATATAACAAAACATTGGATCCGATTTCCACGACTGTTTGTCCCGATGTCGTGTATTGGATTACGAGGCTTGTTGAACCAATTTTTCCGGATTTGAGGGATTGTGTTCCTGAAACGACCTTGGCGCTGGGTATACTGCCAGAGTTAAACTTGAAAGCTGTCTCGTGAAGCTCGCCATCATTTCCGTAGACGACTATGACATCACGACCGTTGATGGTTGCCCTAATCGCGTCATTGCTGTTAGCGCAGAGCCAAGCACATGAAAGAGACGCCCATACCAAGTCATGATTTCTCCAGTGGAGTATAACAAATGGCTGGACCCCGCAGTGTAGTCGACGACATGAATCTTTGAATCCTTGCCATTAAGCGTGAGCTGTCCTCCCAGTCTGGGTATGGTCAGATTTCCGTTGCTCGTCGGCAGTGTTAGGGTATATGTCTGCACCGTGTTTAAGGATGCGTCATTTTGCCTAATGGTGAGTAGCAGTAAATATCTCGCCACAAGAAATTTGAAGAAGGAATTGGGAGAACAAGCGGCCTACCTAACAACATAGAATCCGGTCTTATTGCCGACAGCATCCAATACCTGAGTCGTCACCAGCGCTGTATTGCCCGTGAATGCGCCTTGATTGGAGCTCAAGTTTATCGGACGCGTTGTGAGATAGGCCGGACTGACGCGAAGGAAGTTGGCTTGCAGTTTGAGTTCGTAGTATTTTTCACGGAGCGTACGGTCTTCGGCGATCGCAGAACCCTAAAAGAAGTGAAGTCATGAGGTGCGGAAGATCAGTTCGAGACTGCGTACGTAGTCATAAGATGTGTATACACCGGGGTGGGCAATTCCGCCCCAATTAGTTCCACCATAGATCATGTATAGGTTGAGGTAGGTGGTGGACATGGCTAACTCGTTCTTGTAAAAGACTGTCAAGCTGCAATGAGAATAGAAAAGAGAGCAGGGCTTTAACTACATGCCTCGCTCGAAATTGGGACCAGTAAGTACTGAGCAGGATTCATAACCGGAGCCACCCCTAAGATAACCCGTGGGCAAGCACATTGAACGACATTGGAATTACCCACCATCCATCGAAAGCACCACCTTGGAACTCGTATACATTGTTAGGTTCCGCCGGGTTGTACTTCAAGTGTGAGTTCCAAAAATAACTGCAAAGGTGGAGCGTTAAATGTCATACGACATTGTAGTACAAGGAAGAACTCGCGTTGGAACAGCGTTCGAACGCCAGGTGTGTGGATGCGAACAGTCAAATCCATTTGGATATGAGTCGTAACCTAAATAAGGTGTGAGCCAAGAAAACTACGGCTGAAACATGACCTACCCCACATACTGACGCTCCGGTAGTGGCCACTAGGAGATGCGTCATTGAACGTGATGGGTACTGTGATTCCTGCATCTCGCTGGATATAATGTACGTAAGCCACACAAGTGCACATGACAGAAACCACACTCACCCAGGCAGTCAAAAGTTCGGCCTCATAAGTAAAATCTTCGGAATGACCGGAAGCGAAACCGGTGTATTCGTTTTCGGACTGTGCGGTCGATGTCGGCTCGGGTAGCGTCACAAGGAGATGCATGAAATACCTGAAGTAGGATCACAGGTCCCCCGTTTGTGATCTGGTTCTGAGCCACGATCTTTCCAACGGTTGAAATGTAATTTTTCCAAGCATCAAAGTAAGTCGTATTAGAAGTCCTCCACAAGCCCGGCGTGTAGGTGCCCCAGCCCGGGAAGCCACCAGCCGTAGTTTCAGCATTGATGTATGGACCTTTATTCAGAGAAACAATATTATGCCACAGTACAGCGCGACTCGGGAGCAACACTCACCAGGTCTAGCCGTAAGGTATATGCCGGCCTGTTTAGCAGCGTCAAACCAAGGCTGCAAGTCCCTGAATCCCTCAAAGGAGATCTCGCCACGCTTAGGCTCTACGATACCCCAGAACACGTAGAACGACACCGTGTTGAAACCCATAGACTTGACTTTCTGGAACAAATCCAAGTAGAGTGATTGCGACGGCATCCTGGAGATTTGTCGTGATCATTGGACATGACGTACGAAAGGGAACGCGATATACCTGTATGGATGCATCTCTCCGCTGAAGAGGAATACGCGTTCCCCGTTGATCGAGATCGAGTATTCATCCCACGTAACCTAGAACACGTCGAACGATGAGACGTTTCTCGGACGACAAATGACTTACGTTATTCTGCAGCCCATCCGTGTCTCGCTTTGCAAAGTGGAGGGTGCGGTCGACGCGGGGTATCAATGCCAACGACAGAGTCGCCCCCAACAGGGAGCCGAACAGAGAAGACAACAGCATCCTTCCTGTCAATGCTGAGGGAAGCCGACTGAAGGAGCAGGGAAAATTGCACGCGCGTCACGGCCGTTAAATACGAGTGCAACCTGGGCCCAGATGACATGGTCCCATCAGCTGATCCTCAAGTGAAGCTTCTTGGGCGAATTACATAACTGACGCTTGTTTCAGTTGGGAATTGAGGCGGGAGGAGAAGAAGGAACCGAGCATTGAACGTGTGGTGAAGAGCGACGGAACGGCGGCAGGGCGTCTGGTGACCCCATCACGGTTTTCCAGGATTTTGGATAAGGTGTCACAATCCCTTGCCAATGTTCTGCAATTACAATATATATAATAATGATGGTTTATTGTGTCAAGGGTTTGTATGACATTAGAGAGGTAAGTCCGGCAGGCAATAAGGATCGAGGCCGGTGAAAATGTCACACAAGTCACACATCGCTGGACATTGCCAATGTATGTCAGTTTAATCCCGAATGATAACAGATTACAGAGGTAAGTCCGACGGACAACAAGTACCGGACTGGTAAAAACGTCACATGGACCACAGATCTCTGAATCTTGCTAAGGTATGTCAATTTGAACCAAAACGACAACGATTATAAGGGTAAGTCCGCCGAACCATAAACATCATGCTGGTGGGAATGTCGCACATCACGTGGAACGCTGAGTGTTAGCAAAGTGTATCAGCCTTATCCAAAGTGGCAATGTGAAAAAAGATAGGTCCGCTAGACCATAAATACAGTGCTGGCAGGGATGTCACACATCACATAGAATGCTAAGTGTTGGCGAAGTGTATCAGCTTCATCCAAAGTGTCAACTTTAAAAAAGGTAGGTCCACCAGACCATAAAGGTCGTGCTGGCGGGAATGTCACACATCATGTGGGATACTGGACATTGGCAAGGCGTATCAGCTTCATCCGATGCGGCAACTTGAAAAAAGGTCAGTCCGGTGGACCATAAGAGCCGTGCTGGCGGGAATGTCACGAATCACACAGAATACTGAATGTCACTAAGACGTGTCAGTCAGCTCCAAAGGTGGCAACTTGCAAAAAGGCAGTTCCTGTGGACGACAAATATCAAGCGGTTGGTAATGCTACATATCATGCAGTATATCGAACCCGGAAGATACGCATTAGCGTGATGTTTTTTCATCTTTCGTGATCATGTGGCATGTATGACAAAAGTCTGTCTGAGCATTATAGAGGAGCAACTTAAAACCTTCGGTTTCGGAGTGACCGGAAGTGATCTTACCATCCAAATCTACATGTCGTCAAATGATTGTGTACCCAAGGGATGCAATGGAATTTTGCTGAAAGTGGGCACAAAGCGCAAGCAGGATTACAATGCACGATGTTAATCAAGTAGGGGCTAGTTGGCAATCCAAAAAAACATAGGATGCACCATTCGATACCCGCCGAATGGAGAATAGACAATGGCTAAACATCGTATTCATGATACAGTTGACCGCTAGTACATATACTCGCAATGACTAATATTACTCGTCTGTGGAAATCCGACGCTTCTTCAGTGACATCACAACAGATTTGCTCGTTGTGCGATCTAGCTGAAGAGTGAGAGCGAAGGCGGGACCAAAAACTTGTCTGGGAATCTCAATGAGCACTGAACGTCACAAGATACCTACAACTTACCTGTTCCACCATAACAGGAGCTCATCCACAAACTTACGGTCATCCTCAGTAGAGATCTGCTCGAACCATTCCACAATGAAATCGTAGAATTCTCGGAGGTCGAATACACAGTCGGTAAGAGCCCATGATCCACACGATGACAGGGCAAATCGAAGCTAGAACGAGAGTTCAATCTGAAGGTCGGAATGAACAAGACGATGACACACCTGGCAAGCCACGTAGGCTATGGCACGGGGTTGAACAGTTGACATGCCGATCAGCATAGCAATGTTGGCCCGAGTCCGTCTATCGCCCCGGGCACGTTTACTAGGAGGCCTGAAATCGCGGAGCTCGATCTCCTCATCCTCTGAAGATGTTGGTGATATGAAGATAGCTTTGAAGGCCTGCGACCGAGTGGGTGATGATTGCACGGAATAGAATGCAGGACATACCCTAACGAGCAACGCACCCTGAAAAAGGCCCTTGGACGGATTCTCTGGGTCAAACTGGCCATCAGCATATAAAAAGGCTGGCCACGATAGGGCCGTCACAAGAAACTTGGGGTGAAACCGTCGAATATTTTCCCGATGGCTGAGCAGAAATAGTTACCTGTTGAAGCGCCTGGGGACACAGGCAGTATGTAAACGTACGAGGGATCGTTCCAATCGTAGTCGACTGGACATAAAAGCTTAGCTGTTGAGTCATTGTAGAAGCCTCGCCCACTCTTGTCACGAATACAGAGGGGAGGATCTGGCTTTGGGGTACCTTCCATAAGCCAGCGGACTACCAAGACTTTAAGCCTATGAGTATCTTCACCGCGCCCACAATTTGCACCGTCTCCGAGCTAAACTCTTCACCGAAGTGTCGCAGGTAAAAGGGACAACCACCCACCTGTTCAATAACCTCCTGGAGGCCCGTTCGAGGAACCTCACGAATGGAGGGAATCCATCGCATGAGTTCTCTGTAGGCCTTGTACCGACGGTCCCCCCTAGGTTCAGTATCAGGGATATGGACGAGCTGAGAGGTGAATAACGCACTCGGTGGTGTGGTTAATAATATCACCCCTGCTAACAGCAGAGGCTCGGTGATCTGCCTCCGCCAGCACATCATCGACTGTGTCATACAGTGACACAAGGCGTCTAAAAAGACGACCCTTTTCGTGGAAATAAGGTCTACCACAGGAAAGGTTGTCAGACGATGGGCATTCGGAGCAACTTGTGGTACTCAGCCTTTTGTTCGAGCAGTTCCCCCTAGCCCTTTGCAAGGTATGAACTTCATGTTCTAAAGCGGACAAGCGGGGTACAACCGATGCCGCAACATGGTTCTGAGGACTGGCGACAGTGGTGGAAGTATCGGCGACCGACGCATTCGCAGACGACATCAGTCAAGGATAATCAAAGACGATGGCAGAGTGGGAGTAGCCACAGAAAGAAGTTATCTGGCACCTTTTAAAAAGGAATTGGTAAGCGAATGCCAGCACCGGTTGGTCAGTAAGAAGGGTCAATAGGCTTTAGACAAACAATCCATTGGAAATTCAGTAGAATGTAACCTTGCAGGTTACGGCGCTATTTTGGCACCTAAGTTCTGAGGTCGCTCCGGAGGCTAACCTTCCGTCAGCTGCCGGCCAAGGATTTCCGACTAAGTCATTGATCACCCTCACGAGCCGCATCGCTGGCGGAAGTGCGGTATTGCAGACAATGGCCCTGCATGGTTGGTCACCCGAGTTCTGACCTTCAGTTGCTGGCCTTGGATGGTCGCCACAATCCACAGATTTGAAGTAAATTGGAAGGCCTTGAACAACATTGTTTAGTCAGTCTCCCAGAAACATCGGTGACAATAGAGAGACTCGCCTTCAGCTGCAAGTTTGGGTCACCAATTATGTAACATATTCAGTGTAACAGCAGATTGCCGCTGGACCCTGTCACCGCAGTATATCAGCTGACTACCATGAATCCCCAAAATACTGAGGCGGTGGCATTTGACAATAGCAATAGCCATTCTGAAGCCGATCCTGGATAATACCATATTAGCAACAATATATACAAGTGAAGGGCCAAGCGAGGTTTAGTATGCGCCAACCCTGCAATGATGGTCCGTGAGCCATGACACTCACTCAGCACCGGCCCTTTCTAGAAAATAAGGACGCCATCATGTGATAGAAACCGACTAGCATGGTTATAGCAGGTGAAGTGGCGAACAGAACTACGCCGTAGTGATGTGGCACAGTCAGTTGAACGCATACGATATATTCTACGAGCCACCCAACTGAATGATGAGGGATACTCGGTCACCAGCTGTTGCCCTCACGGAGCATCGTCACCTATGCCCGTCTTATCTAAGCCTTACCATTCTGCCTTGCCGGACGAACTTGAGCGAGAAGTTTTTCTGCTCGCCAGTAGAGAGCAGCATGAACTTGCAAACTATGTCCTTGTAGCTCGCCGGGTAGCCCAATGGTGAGTATCACTAATTAACGACCTACCTTGGTGATGAAATTATTCGCATGGAGGCTCCGGCCTATATTATACAGGAAAATCAGCATATCATGCGAGCCCAAGGCAGAGCACCTGATCCACTCACTCGAGCCCGGCCACAAGCACGAGGTCTTTTGTCTGTGCATCGGGGTGTCTATTCGTCCCTGCACAACTGTCCGGCTCCTCCAACTTTGTCCTAGGCTCGTCAGCCTCACCCTGTGTGCTCAGGATAACGGTTTCAGTCGTTATAGGAAGGTTTGCCAGGCAATCAACAGTCTTCGTCACCTGAAGTATATTTCCGTTAATCCTGCCGTACTTTTCAAAACCAACTTCGTCCACCTCCCTAATTTTACCGTGCTCCACCGCGTGACACACTTGGACTTGTCCGTTAACTGGGACTGGGAAGTGATCACCAGAGGCTTCCAGTTCCTGTACCATTTAACCCACCTCTCGATCACCTGGAAGATTTCTCGCAATGCGACAGATGCCTTGCGGGCGTTGCTCCGTCGGGAGGATTTCAAGATCCTGGTACTTTGGACGGGTGATACGGAAACCTTGGGGGAGGTCGTCGCGGATCTTGTAGAACATAGGCTGAATGATCCGCGCACCGTTCTGCTGCACCGAACATCCTTCTGGACTTTACGGGCCGAGGCAACCCTTTGGCTGGAAGCAGCACGTATCATTGCCTGGCGCAACAAGAACAATAGTGAGCACACATGTGTCTACAGAACTTAAGCAACTTACCCGCCTCGTAGTCACGATGGTGCAGCACTCGTTGAATAGCGAGCAGATACCCTGAAAATGAGGTTAAGACATTCGAGTGGAGTTGTAATTTAAGTGTATAGGGTAAAATAGGCGGGTGAACAGAATCAGGAAGATTAGTTCTGGCTCCGGGAGTGTGTCGAACACGCTGTACATACCGTTTGACCGCCACAAAGGAAGGAGAAGGTCATGAACGGGGGCAAAGAAAGGGCGAGAGGCGAGTGGTGACAGTAATGGGTACGCTTCAATAGGACTTCAACCCTACTGTCGCTCGATGCGAGGTGGCGACAGGGCGTCCCAGTGGACCCAAAGTCCAAAAGCGCTCGCTACGCGACTCAAAGTCAGACCGCAGCGACAGGGCGAGCGGCACAAAGCCGGACCAAGCACGGGAGAGTTTAAAGAGGACAAGGCTTGAAGTTTGACAACTTGAGAATCCGCCGCGGGGGTGGCCAGGACGAGCACATGCTGGCAGTTGGTACAACTTGAACGATGCCTAGTACCTCATGTAAGCGGTATTCTCACCTCTCCCAGGCGCTAGAGCGTCACGGTTGTCCACGCTTAGCCCCATGTCTCGTTCCACAGACCTCGAGACGGAAGTCCTGCAACAAGGACTCAGATGAAGTTGATGACGAATCCCTGCTCGCGATCACAGCTGGAAGCGCTACCAGCCCTCGGTGTGCAGCCATTCATGCTGGTGCGCCAAGTTTGAGCAGAGGTCGCGACGAACTTCGTGGTGGCTACCGTCAGTTCAAGGTAGTTCCTGTCTCCCACCTGAATTTTGGCAAGGCCTCCCTCCTGAACCATGCTACCATCCGCGTTAGGTATCTCGAGATGACAACTCGGCAGCTTCTGTACAAGGCTCTGGCAAGCCGATCAGCGACTCCCTGAGTACCTCTCCTACTTCACATCTACCACCTTGCTTACATTACTCCGGCGTTGACAGGGCACTGATACTTAACACTTCCAGTAAATGCCGCCGTGTTCGTATCATTATAATGGACATTGCATTTCTAGAATTTTGCACAGGGATCGCCGCAATAATGACTTCCTGCAGAGGTCGGATCTCCGTTTGTCAGATCTCCGTGACAGTCTTAACTTGGAAATTGTACAGCGGAGTGGTGGCGTCGCTGCTAAGCTCTGAACAATCAATTTTAAGCTCCTTCCGTGCACTTGTATGTGCGGCGATTGACATTTCCTCTCTTCCCTAGCCTTGATTTGACCTAAATCACCATGACAGGGTCATCAAGGTTACAAGTTGTATTGGTGCAGAGTAATTGCTGTTGCGACCATGTATAGGTGGGCGGTATGTATTCTGGATCCCTTGTCATGGCGCTGCTCAGCTATTATGTCAGGGATATTTGTTAGCAAAATGGAGAACATCCGTAATCAATCAAAGTTTTTCGTTGGCGTTCTGATGGCCGTTTGCTAGATCTGTAGTACATCTCAAACTGTATGCAACCTCATCGAACTCTGGGTCAGACCTGTAAGCACCGTGACAGAAACCGGCATTCATATGATCATGTGGAGAGTAGAACTGTAGCGAAGTAACACATGATGTCCGCTGTGATCCTTCCCGACGTCGAGATCATGACCTATCCTTGCCTGTGCTACCCAGAGCTCCCTTGCTTTCTAAAGGGCCTCGACGAAAAGTACCCAGGTTATCACTGGGAGGAACGGCTTCTCGGACCGCTTTCCCGGAGTGGAGTCAAGACTCTTGAGGACATATGCCTCGTCTCGCCAGAAATCCTTCGCGTTTTCTATCGTCTTCCCCCAATCCTCGTGATGGATTTCTATGTCCATGTAGAAGCTGCAATAGAAATATTGCATGCCTCAGTTGGCCATTTAGAGCAGGCTGGTGGTTTCATCTGTGATGCCTGTCGGATTCAGATGGTAGGGTAAGTCACAATGGCAGCAAACTTAACCGTCGCGACTCAATCCATGCCAGGTATTTTGACAAGGGTGTCTGAGCAGCTATGAAGCTGATTACAACCGGCGATGTACTGTAATAGCCTGTGCCACTTGTATTCTTTGTACGCGACAATAAACAGCCTGGTCATCATGACTGGGGAGATGACTTTCGAACGGTGCGAGGAACATCGCCTGAAAGCGTCTTAGTTGGAAGGTCGAGCTTTTTCTTCTCGTAACCAGTAATAATCCTCCGCAACAATCGACAATACCCAATCCAGGAGTTGTTGTGCAACCGCGAGTTTTCCACAGGACATCCACAAGAATTCCCTGGAAACGATGCACGAGCATGAACATACCGATGACTGAGACCGACGCGGGTCAGCTCGACGCCTGATGTGTCTAGGAGACCAGCATTTCATTCGGGAAAGCGGGCCACGCAGTCGCGATCATCATCCCCTCGTTCCGTTGGGTTGTAGTCGCATCCGAGCTGACACTGACGACGCGGCCGTCACACCGTCGCGACGACGCTTAAGTAGACACGACGAATGCAATGGGCGAATGTTAACTCGAGTGGATATGGTGATTGACGAGCGACGGCGCTCAAGTGGACATGGCAGGGACGGTGGTCGACCGTTTGCGCTCAAACGGACAGCGGGGGCGACTGATGAGCGACGGGGCTCGAGTGGACACCGCGGATGTGGCGATCGAAAGTTTGCACCAGACAGACACGATGGCGACAACCAACGAGCGATGGCGCTCGAGTAGACATGACGGAAGCGATCGCCTCGGGCTGGCGAGAGGATTAGCATGCGGTTGCACTCGTGCTGAGGTCGTTCGAGGAGCTGAAGAGTGGGTCGCATCAAGAGTGATAATGTTGACGGTGAGCGATCGCACTCGTGTCGACGCCGTCCCAATTGCTGGGGTCCTTGTCATCCCCGCCTTGTCCTCGCACTGCCCTCGTCATCCCCCATCCTCGCTCTCGCTCTCACCCTCGCCCTTGTCATTCCAGTCTTGTCATCTCCCTGTCACCATGGGGTTCAAGTGGGCGAGGTGGGGCGCCGAGCGCGGCACGCCGGTCGAATCGGCCTGAGTGGGGTGTCGAATGAGCCGCAGGGCTCAATTCAGCTAAGAGTGAGCGCCAGGCAAATGGCTGCGCTCGGATTGACCAGGCGGGCGGTAGAGCGCAGCGTGCCGCTCGGGTTGACCAGGAGTAGGCACAGAGTGAGCGACGGCGCTCGAATGGACCAGATACCGGGGGAACCGACTGACAGGGCAGGGGCGACAAGCAGATGGCTGCGGTCGGGTGGGCATGGCAGCAAACGAGCGGCAGGACATGGTGTCGAGTTGTGGGATGAGTTGTGGGGCGTCGAACAGACGTGGAGCAATGGCGCATGAGCGGCGGCGCTAAGTCGACATGGCAGGGGCATTGGCACTACCACGCTTAAATTGACAGGACGGAGGCGCCACATGAGTGCTACCGCTCGAGCTGGTGGTATGGCGCGGGCCTCGAGCAAATGGCGGCGCTCAATTCAAGTAGGGCTATGCGATGGTGTTGGGGCCTAAAGGAACACGCACGTGGTCTCTTCCTCTGTCAACTCTGCTGATCATCAATCTAATGGTTAAGGGGTTGCGTTGGGTACTAGGGGTTGCGGAACTGTCTTCGGGTACGGCGGGCTTGTCACGGGTCACAAAAACGACCTGTAGTACTCGCGCGCGTAAGGCGGCGTCACGGTTAACCAGTCAATGGCAGAGTCCATTACATTAATATGATACGATACGTGTATACAAAGAAATTTAACCCAATGATAGATTTCAGTGAATTCGACTATAAAACTGAACGGGGAGAAACCTGAAGGTTTTGTAAGGAATTAAGCTACTGATATCAAAGGGACCAGCTGCAAAGAATCCATAAGGCGAAACTAGTAAATAAAATAGAACCCACCCATGGTTACCTCTCGCCAGCTGACCACAGCATCGACGTAGTCCCAGAATGTGTGTTCTTCATAGGCATACTCCTGAAACAGCGCGCTATTCATCACAACCACGCGCGGGTCCAAAACGCGAGCGGACGACAGAAACACTTGGAGTTCCTGGTGTGACTGGGGCTCTCGCCGCCAGAGGACGAGTGCTCGGAGACCACTGGAGCGTAAGAGGTCTTTCATCTGAGCGGTATCCGTGTATAGAGTGTTAATATGGAATGACAAATGCGAGAGATATATCAGGGAGTCGAGGCCAGAACTACGACTCCATGAAATCCAGGCATTGGTGATATGGAGGTGAGTTATCTGTCGGAAGAGAGGAATTTGGGCGAGGTGCACAGAGTCGCTGTCCTCAAAAATTGTCGACAGGTTGATGGTGAGAGACCTAAGGTAAAAGATGGAGAGACGTGGAAGGACCGGCTTGGTTGGGGTGTTGGACGCAAGAGCATAACGCAAGAACAGCGGAACGTGGAGAGAAAGCTCCTCCAAGCCTTCGCAGAGTTGCAGGACATTGATGCAATTTTCGATAGATACGGAGGGCTCAAGATGCAAAACCTTGATGGCCGCTCTGGAAAAGGCTTGCAATTGGAGCGTCTGGATGAATAATGACGCTTTGGTGTCATTTGAGAGGACGACATGGTGATACAAGTGTCCTCTCAGCCTGTTACGGTCACTTTACGGATTAGCAGACAACAAACTCTGCTAATGCACTAACCACTCGTAGGCACGTCTACTCACGAGGAGGAAGCAGAGCTTGCTCTTAGAATTCTTCATAGCCATGATGAGAACAAGCCTCTCAAGCTCTGGCGGAAAGCGGCACTTCCATGGCTCAAAAGGGCTTGTGGTCTTGGTGGAGGACAGCATAGTCTTGGTATTCGCCGTCGCCATTGAGCAATCCGAGCTGAACGAATAGGTAAATTTTCTTTGGTCAGAACAAGCGGGCGCGGGTAATCACAGTCGCGACCATTAGGTCAAGGCGGCACCTGTGACAACGTAAGCAAAGAATCCTATCATGGATCTATCGGACCGCAGAAGTCTGAAGACAAAATAGGTGTTTTTTATCCTTCCAAAAGAGTCGGTAAGCTCAAGCTTTCAGTCCGAAACGGCGCGCCTACGCATTCTGACAAACGCATCGGATTGGTCCATTCTCCGTTCCGCACACTCGGAACCTTCATGTCCAATTTGGACCGACTCTGCCCTGCAAGGAGAGGCGCTGATACCAGAAGAACAACGTAAGTGGCACACCTTCAACAAGGTCCGATCATAGAGAGTAGTGATGGACTTTGTCAACTGCTGCCAAGACTGCACCGTCATGCTCAAAGCCACCTCCGACCAGTGTCAAAGTGCGCCCGACTCGTGTTCCCTGACTGAGGACGCAACCATGTCATCTGCAACACCGCTTGCCTCCGAGCATAACCCTAACGCACATGACAAGTCACCCCATAGTTCGCGATCGTCTTCTTTCAATGAAAGCGCCGCTGAAATCATCCTTGGACTCTTCCGAGAAGACGTGCGCATGGATGCGTGCTTGTGTTGCTATGCGGTACATGAGGATCCTGCTATACTGGAGGCACTCATACTCGCTGATGCTCGGAATCCAGAGTCTGCGGTCAGCAAGATGCTTGCCCAGTATGAGCTTCGGAGTGACACGATTACAGAGAATGAGGTGCGGAATATGGAAATCCTACCCGCTGCTCGATAACCAGAGAAATAGAATAGTTCCGGAAAATGTGCCGGCGTAAAACGGCCTCGATCCGAGTCACCAACGCCCTCATTGGTAGAAGGGGTAGGAATCAGTTTGGTTGTCGAGCAACGACTGATGTTGCACTTCATATAGAGTAAACGATTGAAAGGAAAGTCAATTGGTGATTGCGCAGCTAATAATTGACGTGGAATGAGATTCTTGTATTGTTAGTGTACTTCAAGTAGTCTCATTGTACCGTCCAAGATTCCTAGCCTCCAACACCACCACTGGCGCCCTGCGTATACTGAACCAGAATCTCATTCAGACGCGGAACACCGACTCGCACAGTTTTCTAAATGCTCATTCGTGGATATAAGTGGAAGTACCGGTCCTTACCACCATAAGCAGTTGCACAACCGTGACCGCAGCCGTTTTTCGTATCGCTGACACAACTTGACCATCACATGATAGGTCGGTTTAGTGGATTCGGTGCGGCATGGTCCGTATATGTGACACTATAGTTAGATCTGTATGTATTACAGCCATGTCCAGCCAATCTCACTTGCTCCGTGCGATGTTTATCAGTCGTCTATGCTTCAATACCCACACCGCCTACCTAGATCTTTGATGAACTGGATGTACTAGTGCCGCTTACAGTAATGCACGCTGTACGTGATTTCTGAATAGAAACCGAGCATGGAAAATGATATATGACTACTACAGTCCGCGTGTCCAGAGCATTCGTCGCTATACTAAAGCTTACTGACCCTACCGAGATTAGGTGATAATGCGAAGTCAGGGGCGACGGAGGATAGATATAGGGTCTAGCAGGAGGCTAGCTCATTTTGGAACGGTATACTGTACTCGGAGGACATTGCCTCGAGTGACTGATATGTATGCACAGATAGAATACCATCGCACTCGAACCCAATCCCGTCTACAATCATGCCCGCTAGACTCAATCCCCCATGGGTATTTCCGGGTGATCCGGAGTGGAAGTCGGATCATGGCTCGCCGCTCCCAGACAACGCATCTGAGCTATCCTACGATGACTACGGTCAAGCTCGATGGGGGGGTGTCGGCCAAGGTGCACCACTTGATGAAAATGGCCGGTATATCTATGCCCTTGCGGGTACAGCGATCTTTCCGTCCCCGCCCCCGCCCCCGCTAGGCCCCGAAGTCAATTCTCCAACCGCCGATGCAAGTACTAACAATATATTTCCGATGTTTTCATACTGATGGCTCATAATAGATATCCATTCATGATGCGCCAATCTCTACCCCCCAGCCTCTGACTAGTCCAGAGGTTGTTACTGAGGGAATCAATCCGGTATGAATAGTATTCCCGAATACTTATGTACTGATAATTCATAGCAGACGTCCGTTCATGACGGCAACGGCGCCGTGCCAGAATTACCTCTAAGTCCTTGTGCAATTGAGGACGAAGCGGAGGTCATACTTCTCCGGGGCTTGAAGAGGGGACGGTCTGACGACGATGATTTAAACGACTCCCTTCCTCAGGTTCGTCGCCATAATCTATTTTATATGCTGTGGTTTATGAAGGTGCGATAGACACCACACCGGCGCTTTGGAAGCGTAATGACCAACACTCCAAGTCGGGCAAGATCCGCACCAACCACCAGACAATATCCCAAGCGGCGTCGCCTTCGATCTCCGATCGATTTCGGTAGGCACCCCCGTACGGAAAATATGGACGGAGTGGTCAGAGACTTGGAGGACATAAGATCTGTTATTGCGAACCAGACTCAAATTCTGATGGAAATTCTGGATATGTTGCGACGACAAAGCACAAATAATTGATTCTTAACAAGTCGTACAACTACGTTTATAGTCTGTATCAAATACTGGTCCGAAATCGCCCTTGACGTTGTTGGGAAGATGTTAACGACCTCTGAGACCAATTCGGTGCCTTGTGATGACATGCAGTCACGAGGCCGTCCCACCTGAGCGCGCACACGGTCAACGTGGTCATCTGCAATCCGCAACGTAAAACTCCTTGGATTGCAATAGGCATCCGTCAAACACGGTCACCCCGCGACAAGGAACACACCTGTTCCTTCTCGGACCGCGTATAGTCCACTTCGTGAAACGACGTCGGGGTCTCCTCATCTGGCCTACGCAGGCTCGACCAGCGCCACCGATCCGTTCCGTGATCATGCTACCCAACGTCTTCTCATGCTTGACAGGGTATGTCCCCTCGCGCCTGTGGCCCGGACGACCGACGAGGATCGCGCCGTACGGCGCTCCATACAAGTCTCCGACTGCGTAAAAAAGTGAAGGGTCATCCGTGTCGCCAACAAACAGGGGGAGGACGCATCATCGTCAACGCGCACGTTGGACCGGACGTTGAGCCCGCACTCGATAATGCCCATACGGCCCTGAGCGAGGCTCACTTGGACGACCTTGGGTATCTCGATCGAGAGCATCGACCAGCGGGCCGGTAGCGACGTCCTAGATGGTAGAGGGGACAGTACGATGCACGTGCATATAACATGAATGTATGTATGCATCGGAATGCACCTTGCTAGTCGGTCTCGAGGACGAGCAGGTCCATCAGGCGCGGTGGATCAGTCATCGGGTGTTTCTTGATGGGGTTGGGATCTATGCCATTCTATGTCGTATATCCCATTTGTACCGTTGTTCAACCCGCTGTAAGTACAACTACGAGATTTGTATATGCAGGCGACGTACCTGTTCCAGACTGATAGAACATTTCAGCGGAGCTAATCAGGGGGAAAGAATCAGCTTAGTGTATGAACAAAAACGGGAACAGCGCATAGATGATGCCTCTGCTTCAATCCACTCAGAGCGACCCCGCACGACATGACCGAACATGATCCGAGCCAGCCCTGGGCACTGCCAGAGACCAACCAATGCGCGAGGAAACCAACTCACGCGGGTAAACGTCACCCCCCGGCGCATGCTGCTCAAGCAGCTCAACATCGTCCAGGGTCCCGAGCGCGGTCTCGGTCTAGATCGATGGAAACAAGAGTAGTTTGGCAGCGTTGCGCGCTCGGGCGGTAATTTCCGACGTGGGGTGCTAGGGTGAATACGGTGCAACAATGTACCACCAATGTAACCTAACGATCGCGGGGCAGTGGAATGAGTCCAGGGACCAATAAATGGGGTGGAGGATGGGCACGTCTCACATTTTGCACCGATAATCTTTTACTTTAAGGGCATGGTCACATTATTGGCAGAGGTCGCGGGGATCAATGGAAGCGGCTAGCTTTGAACCTTCTAACACCGGCAGTCTTCAAAATCAGGTTCATGAGCGCTGACTTCGTTATGGCTGGTTACCTTTGATGCGAATCTGCTTCGGAACGACCGCAATATATCGAGTCCCACTGGCATAAGGAACTATGTATGAGACTCGTCCTGTGCATGGATGAATCAGTGCTTACAGCTCATGATGTATTCGCAAACGCTACCGCTCGACTTCATGCACATGGTGGATAACTGGACGAGCCGCACTTCGTTCGCTTACTAAGGTCCAAACCTGCACAAGTATGTCACGTGCTCTGGCTGAGTCCAGCTTCAAGCTTCAAAGCTTTAAGTTGCAAGACTTCGCGCATTACGCCACCCGATCTCAAATTACAAGCCTTGTCCTCTTCAAACTCTCCCGTACTTGGACTGGCTTTGTGCCGTTCGCCCTGTTGCTGCGGTCAGACTTTGCGTCGCGTAGTGAGCGCTTTTGGACTTTGGGTCCACTGGGACGCCCTGTCGGCACCTCGCATCGAGCGACAGTAGGGTTGAAGTCCCATTGAAGCGTATCCGTCTCACTTGTCATCCTTCGCTCCGTTCAAGACGCCTTCGCTCCCATTCAAGACCCTTTTCCTGCCTCCGAGTTATTGCACGTAGTAACACTCGTCACTCGTTGTCCATTCAAGCACTACCGCCTTCCCTTGTTACACGCAGCAACGCTTTTGTCAGTAAGCTGTCTGGAATCTTCGTTTGTTTTGTTGATACTCGTCAGCCTAGACTTGATGGCACCAGCCGTGTCCACCTACGCACCCCAAACACGTCCAGACGATCGTAAGTAAGGTTCTTTATCTTTTTTATCGTCATCTCACTCCTCGAAAAAGCGTCCTTCACTAGTTTCGACGCAAAATCCATCGCGTCCGAACATCAAGGATCTACCGTCTACACTTCGCCTAACATGACTTTCGTTCCTGAGCCTCACAATGGTGTTGAAGAACTGCGCGTCCGTGCCGACGGTCGATTTGGTACTGCGGATTGTTTCCAGTGGCCACAACTGTACGACAAGGAATTTGGATATGCGATGTGCATTCCTCGCTCCGAGCATCACCTCGCTCCAGACCCTTTCTGGTGGGCATGGTATCGGCCTACTATTGATGATTTCGAGGCCCTTCCCTGTGCTGCCTTTCTCGTTGGCAAACTCAAGCAGGAGAAAGCTGTGGGCATCGCCTCCTTGCATCCCATCGCCGACGCTCGCCATAAGGAATGGAGACTGACCCGCAGAGACAAGCCGGACATTGGCTCCAAGATGCTTATGTCTCTGCAACATGACCTCACTGTTCTTCTGAATCACCCTCTCACTTTTCGTGATGTTGTTGTTTTTGTCGCTCAAGCTCAACGTTACTTTCTTGATATCATTGCATTCCTCGACTATGTTGTACATGTCCAACCTCGGATCACTTACCCGACTGCGACTGCGACTCCTGTTCGGTCGGACTGGATGGGTTGTTTTACTTCAGACACCAAGATCTGCGCAGAACTCTTCCAAGCGGGAGTGCCAGTCTGGCTCATCCGTAGCAGCTTCAGCATCACTACTTGGACTAAGATCGAGAGGCACGTCAAGTATACCTTCCCCGATCATATCATTCAGGGCATGTACTCTGAAAACGGTGGCAAGTCTGCGCGCCCCTTCCCCTGCCTCTTTCGTGGCAACGGTGGCTTAGAACGCCATCTACACACTCGACGGCACTATGTCTCTACAACGAATTCGTCCCCAGACGCGTGTCAGGCCTTATCGTCGCAAATAGTGTCGAAGGCAGGAAAGGCCACGACTCATGCTCAGACGAGGAGAGCACGACACAAGGAACCGACCGGACCTCAGCCCGGTAAGTGATGTCAACTATATGATATGAACGGCTCCGACTAAGATGGTGCGAAGCTGCCAAACATTCAGGAAGTCGCAACAAGTGGGTCGAGTTGCCTGACCCTGGGATGCCGCTGCCCTTTGTTATCTGGGAGAATGCGATGCAACGGGTCGACAAGGACCCCTCAAGAGTGAAAAAGGACGTTGTCGACCGAGGTTATCGTGTTCCGGAACCAGCGCTCCTTGTATCTGGTCAGACTCCCGAGCGCCGCCAGCTCTTCACGACAAACTGGCTCGCTGTTCGCCCGCTGTGGTACAGTCGCCTTGATCATGATCCCCCTGCCCGGTTCCCTAGCCCTCAGCAATGGAGGGAGATCCTCCACTGCATCCCTTCAAAGGAATGCTTGGAAGCTGCACCGTCTGCCCGTCTCGGAAACAAGACTTCTAAGGGGCGAAAGTTGATGGCACTCGAGATTCTCGGCGAGGTTGCAGCTTCCATGACTCAAGGTTCTTCGTTTGCCCCGAAGAGAGAAGTAGAGTGGCGAGGAAAGTACATTCCGATCTCCAGTTTGACCAACCCACCTCCCCGACTTATTCGAGCCATTTTATGGGAGGTCTTTGAGATTGGCTGGCGTTACGAGATGTGCGCACTCGACCAG
This sequence comes from Afroboletus lepidellus, assembly GCA_038094355.1. NCBI lineage: Eukaryota > Fungi > Basidiomycota > Agaricomycetes > Boletales > Boletaceae > Afroboletus > Afroboletus lepidellus. The sequence goes on along the minus strand of JBBPUA010000174.1, from coordinate 8,105 downwards.
GCACTAAATCCTCGGCTATGGGCGCTACATCGATCAGAGCGTGTTGATCTCCTTCACAGCATCTGCCATGGGAGCGCGGGGCTTGTGTTGTGGTCTGAGCCTCTTCCCACATGTGCTAGTGATCTTGGGTTGACGGACTCGTTCGCTGATGATGCTCTCATCCTTTCCCGTTTTTGTTTCCTCCTCTCCGGCTGGCCAAATGCCCACCCTACGTTCACAAGCCTGCCTCGACTTGATTCGAAATCTCAGAAGGTGGAGGTATATAATGTCATGTCGCAGGCATGCACGTTCTACGTACAGACGTTTTTTGATCATTTTGGACGCCCCCCTCTCCTCCCCCACCGATTCCCGCTCGAGTACTGCCACGAATAGTTGTTTGCACCCTAATTAATTGCCAGAATGACATGCTCAATCACATTCGGATGCCCGCTGCTAACCGCCGACTCGAAGTCAAACTGATGTCACTAGCTTTTGATTCTTTTTTAGGCTTGACTCTAGTGCTTGCTAACCCTTCTTCGGTAGGACTCCCTTAGCGACCCCATTCAACCGTCACCCGCTACTTGCCTGTCCCTTAGGTACGTAAACTCACTTGATGATGATTAGGGTCGCTGCCAAAAGTACCCATGCTCCTTTTCTCAGCAAGGCTCATGTTACGTTAAGGTGTCACGGATCTCACTCCTTGCCGTGCGGTGCGCACCGCACTGCGTTATAAACCCTTTTTATCGACAACGCTCTCTCTGGAATGCGCTACCTCGAAGGGATGCTCCGAATTTCCCTGGTAGTTTGCATATGCATTTCGTTCTTGATGTCTTCTCACTTCAAGTGCCACTCTGACTGCCCTCGGACGTTCCAGTCCCAACGGGGTTTAAACAAGCACCGAACAGTATGCTCTGTTTACACTTCAGCACAAACAGAACGAATGGCGCGAGGATATACAATGTTCTACCCAACTGAGGAACCTCCGAGCAAGCGAGTCAGACAAGGCTCTGACGAATTACAGGTGCGCATCAATAACTTTAAGAGTCAATGGTACTGACTTCACCTGAAGGGTGCAGGATGTTCGAACACATCGGTCATCTGCAGGGGCAGTGTGCCTGATCTTGTTGGCGAGGTGAGCCCTGGCCCCCTATTGTATGCTACCGCTTACTGAGAAATTTCCTGCTGTCATTCCCAGCCCACTTCAAGTATCGTTGACGAAAGCACGTGTATTTCTTCGCAGCCTATACCTGACCCCCATCCTGAATCATTCGTGCAATCTACGTCCCATTGTTCCGGGTCGGAGCAACCCCTTCCACCACGCAGTCGACGACTCCCTGCGAGATTCCGAGATTTGTTGCCCGACCCTCCATTACCTGCCGTCGATCTCCAGACTAGTCGTCAGAGGAAGGGCATGAAACCTACTCCCCGCCCTGGCCATGGCCCAATATATCTATCTGGAGGCTCATGAGATGGAAAGAGACTGGCGGCATTCAGAAGTCTAATTCCGAAGTCACGCGACTGGTCCATGATGTTCTCCAGGCCTCAGACTTCAAGGTCTCGGAGTTTACGCAGTTCGATGCTTCTAGGGAGACTGCCCGAATGGATGCCGCTCAAAAGAAGATATCTCCGGATGATCCGTTCGGGGTGGATAGGTGGCGACGCACGAGCGTCACAATCTCGGTGCCTACAAGGGAAAAGAAGGAGGATGGTAATGGAAGAACATTCACAATAGACGGGTTTCGTTACCGACCAATCTTGGATGTCGTGCGCGCAGTATTTGCCGAGGCGTCGTCCAAGAACTTTCATCTCACCCCCTTCAAGAAATTCTGGAAGTCTCCGGTTACTGGACGCGAACAACGTGTCTATGATGAACTTTATACCTCTGAGGCTTGGAACGAAGCCCAAGACGAAATAATGAGACAGAAAAGAGACGACTGCAATCTGGAAAGGGTGGTTGCGGGGCTCATGTTTTGGTCCGATTCGACACGGCTTGCACAGTTCGGTCATGCATCTATATGGCCTATTTATCTTTTCTTCGGCAACCTTTCCAAGTACGCCCGTGCTGATACGCAGTCGGGATGTTGTCACCCAATTGCGTTTCTTCCCTCGGTACGTTGAACACCCCATCTAGTTCTACGCGGAAGATCTCATCGTAGCGATTAGCTGCCGGAGTCGATCAAGAAATTTGTATCCTCAATCTCTGCCAAGAAAGACAATCACGACCTGCTGACTCATTGCAAGCGAGAACTCATTCAAGCGGCCTGGAGGATTTTGCTTGACGATGAATTCCTTGACGCTTACAAGAACGGCATTGTCGTAAAGTGCTTTGATGGGGTTTTTAGGAGAGTATACCCAAGGATTTTTACTTACTCCGCTGACTATCCCGAAAAGTGAGTGCTCGTATTCAAATGATCCATGAACTAGAGTCCTGTTGCTGAACTATCGAGAAGGGTCCTCCTTGCAACCATACGGGACAAAGGCCTTTACCCGTGTCCTCGCTGTCTTGTCCCCAAATCCATGTTTCACCAGACAGGATTTATCAGAGACCTCGCTGCTCGACTTTCGGACGTTAGGACCTATCTTCAGCAGAAGATTATGCTTGCCCGACATGCGATTTACGTCCTCGGCAGGCCCTTGAGGGGCGTAACAGTAGAATCAATTCTCAAACCCCAGTCCCTGGTTCCCACCCTGGTACGAATCCTTTTGGTCGACTGACCCTTCGCCATCAGCTTATGATATATAACAGAACTCGTTTTACGAGCGACTGCTATCCTTGCACTTCAATCTATTTGGCCACCTTGTCGTGGATTTACTCCACGAGTTTGAGCTCGGAGTCCTGAAGAGTGTTCTGAAGCATTTGCTCCGAATACTGTATGCGGTGAATCCTTGCAATATTGAGATACTCAACGAACGGTGAGTGTAACGTCCCTTCTATGAAACGGAAAATATAATGCCTTCGTAGCTTTACGCAAATCTCTTCCTTTAGTCTGAACACCATCCGCTGTTTCCCACCGGACGTCGCCGATATGAGTCAGCGACCTGCATGGTTTTTCGAGCAGGTGCTCCAGGTATGGTTTCGTGGATTGACGATCGGTGGTTTGCTGAATGCTTGATATGTAGTGTGCAATACCTGTCTTCGAAGGTCTTTTCCCATCACCGCATGACAAGACCATTCAAATTCTTCTATTCCGACTCTGTGAATGGCATGCATTGGCCAAGATGCGAATGCACACCGACGATTCCCTCCTACTCCTTCAACAATCCCTGCGCCACCTTAGTGATCGGTTGCGTCATTTCCAGCGACATGTATGCGGCGCATTCCACACCCATGAGCTGCCAAATGAAGCATCACAACGACAAAGGAGAGAAATGGCCGAGCACGTTGCCGGTCATCGTCGGAAAGAACCACGGTCAGCCTCGCTTCCAAAGTCGTTCAATCTCAACATCTATAAGTTTCATGCTTTGGGTGACTACGTTGACATGATCAAGAAGTTTGGTACGACAGACTCGTATACTACCCAACTTGTGAGTCAACTCCTGAACCTCTCTTCGTCTAGGCCACAGTGCTAATATAACTGATAGGGTGAGCAAGCCCACCGTATGATCAAGAGCATGTACGGTCTATCCAACAAGAAGGATGTAGAAGACCAATTTGCGAGGCGAGAGCGCCGGCGTACCCTCTTGAGACGGCAGCGATGGCAGGACTTGTCAGCGTATACAGAGCTGCAGGGAATGAATGCATCAGCCATGTCGCATCATTCAATGGCAACTCAGGCACGAAAAGACAACGTCTTTAGCCTCCCTCAGTTCCTCAGGGAGTATTCCAATGACCCCGCAATTGAAGTAAGTCTGTCGAGTACCTTTTACACCTACTTATCAGACGTCTCCTAGTCGAATTTCATGGCATGCCTGAAGGACCACATGCTGTCAAGGCTGCATAAACTTGACTTTGATGGCGATGAGCGGACATTCACTCCGGAACAGCGAAACGAGTTGCGACTCATGAACCTGGACCGCGTAGTTGAATCTAAAATCCTTCGGATCAACTACACCAGCTACGACATTCGAAGGGGATATGATTGTCTACGACCTGACTGCCATTCATTTCTCTTGACATTGTCTAGGGAAGAAGATCCAAACCGTCACCCATTCTGGTACTGCCGGCTGCTAAAAGCATTCCACGTGGAAGTTTACTTTTGTCCGGATGGCATTAGCCGTCCGAAGGAGACATTATCAGTGCTTTGGGTACGATGGCTTGGGATTGACCCAGATCATAAATGGGGATTCAAAGAGAGCACGCTGCCGAAGATCGGTTTCGTGCCCTCGGGGATGGACAGCCCTGCTTTTGGTTTTTTGGATCCTGATCTAGTGATCCGTGGATGTCACCTTATTCCGGCGTTTGTCGATGGTCGCACTGATCGACTATTACAGAGAGGTCAGTCACTAGCCAGGCTGCACAATGAAGTTGATGATTGGACGGCATATTATGTGAACATGTGAGCATCATAATTCCATTGCATTCTACTACTGATTGTGAAATGGTACAGATTCGCCGACCGAGACATGTTCGCCCGATTTGCTGGGATTGGTGTGGGTCATGACGCCGTGCTCTTGGAAAGCCATGCCCATGGGCTAGGGGTTGACAGTAGTATAGGCCGCGACAACGAGGAAAATGATGACGAAGAATGTACCAGTTCGGGGGGAGCGTCACAAGCAGGCCGTTCGGATCTAGGCGGTGACGCAGAGGAGAGGGAATGCGAAGACATGGATCAAGACATGGACGCGGACGAGGCCGAAGATAGTGATGCTGACAGCAGCGAGGGTGGTGCTTCCGATGACGATGCCGACAGTGTCTCGTACGGTTGTTTCTAGCTGATGCAATTCGGGCTACTAGTCGAGTTGGATGAGTCCATTGATAGCGGGAACGGCCAGGTTCAAGTCGACACAGCAGGAGTGTCAAGCGACTGGCCACGCTTGAGTGGACATGGCCGACATGACGGGGGCGTTCGACTTCATTCCCGGGCCACGGAGGGCAGGGGACAGTAAAGGCGAGGAGCGAGCAAGGAGCTCGAGTTAACACGGCAAGGGTGGTGAACGAGTGGTTGCGGTGCTCAGCATGACACGACGATAGCATCGAACAAGCGATCTGGTTCAGATCAACACCGTGGATGAGTGACGCGGATACTGGGATGGACAGGGCGATACTAGTAGCAACGATGTCGGAAGGTTGTCACATGAATTGATTGCACATGATGTGACAGCGTTGTCACAGTTATCGCGCTCAGTGCGGCTCAACCACTCGTCGTCGTCTCAGTCAGCCACAAGCTGCCAGACTATTGCTCATATCCCTACTATACATAATACTACGCCGAAATCGACCGGAAAGGGCCGCGGCGAATTACAACCAGGCGGCCTAACAACTCGTCAATCCTCGTAGCAGAAGGCTAGGAATGATCGCCTGGAAGACGAGAAGCCGAAGGAGCAGAAAAAGGCCAAGAAGAAAGGTAGGATATTCTTTTCTATTGGCTTGCATATGTAGAGCCCTTCGTTGGAAAATTTAGTGATGAAACCAAATCAGTAGGTCATTCAGCCCTCGTTCAGGATTCATGAAACCTAGTCTGTGACTTGGTTTTCAATTCAATTCAACCCTATCAATGGCTGATCAGATTTTGGGTACGCTTCTATCCTTGTCTTTTAGTATCTAACCATATTTCATGTTTTCCCATCCCGTGAAGAACTCCACCATGTGCGCCTCCGACACAGTTGAAGAAGCGTCTGGAGCGGCGTCGACTCACTCACATATTGCACAGATGAGGGCGCCAAGGAATGGCTCGACTGCAATAACGAGGAGACACCTGGGGAACCGACATGCAAAGCGCTGCCTCCCCATCTGGTGCTACCACGCGTTCCCTTGCGAAGTGCGGAAGCCAAGGAAAGGAGCCGGAGCCCGCTCAAGCTGTCGCAATCACGGAAGACGAGTTCAAGTTGGTAATGGGCATGTTCGAGAAGATCACGACCGAGTTCCTGCACCATGTTCGTCAGTCTCTGCTGTTGACAGACTACTAATGGACTGATGCTCGGGCTTCAGGGCCTAGAGTCAGGGATAGAATTCCATCCCTTCTCAGTTTATCAAGACGTTTTTCTTCCCTGTTACCACCTCCTATGGTTGCCGGCTTCATTATGACCACCTGGATACCACCACCTGGATGATTATTGTGTCTGGCAAAACCAATCTACCTGTATTGGAGGGAGCACTGGATCGAGAGGAGGGGGCACCGTATAATCCCCGTTCTGAATGTAGGCACCTGTTCGCATTCCATCATTCTGTCTGACACCTATTTAGTTCGATGGGACGGACGTCAGCAATAAGTTTTACATGTTTCCGCTGTCGCCAAATCAAGTCGGTTCGAAAGACGTGAGCATCGCAAACAACACCTTCCGAGTTGCCACGTTTACAGTTCGCAGTCAGTCGCTGAAGCTTGCCAAAATATTTTTAGCCTACGAAAATATGCAGTGGGTCGTACGGGTTTGGGAGAAACGACTCGAACCGAGGACGGGTATTATCGGAGGAGTACGCCGTAAAGAACCCGAGAGTGGACACAACCCTGGCAGACATGGAAGCGGAGGAAAGAGGTGTTAAACGCCTTTGTTATCCATTGCATCACACGTTCTGGTAACTCCATGGTCGATCGGCGTGATGCATTCTGCCGAAGATAAGGATTCTTTCCTAGCCTATAGCAATCACATCGCAGCTTCGGACGTTCCTAGGAGGATTGTAACGGGAATGACAAAGATGTGCGGAGATCGCGAGAGCGGTAGTTTGATGAAGATGACCCTATCCCACTCTCATCGACGACTTCTCACCCAAATATCCATGCCATATGGTAATGCTGCTCACCGAGGTAGATCAATGACATATTAGCAAAATAACATATTAGCGATGACCGCGAAGGTCGTCAACAATCGGCTCGTCCCTCGGGAACTGGTGCGCAACAGCCATTCATCCGCCGAGACATGCTGACGCCACTGCCTTTGCAAACGGGATATTGCAGCTTGCAACATTGCGATAAATGACTTTTGGTGCCGCTCCCTGCAGTCCCTAAGGGGCCCGATCGCAACGGAGACGCACATGATGTCATTGCAACCACACCCCGTATCTCCCGCAGTGCAGTTCTAGACCACCCCGAATGATGATCATAGCCGTTCCGCTTTCTCGGACCTCTCCATCACAAGCTACAGCTCTGCCCACCCTGCCAGCGAATGATTCTGCTGGTGATTCCCTCTCCTACACCCCCGATCGAACTAGTATAGGTTACCCCGCAGGTTGGAGTCTCGGTATCTCAGTCAGCTTGCGAGCACAGCCCTGTTGCTCCAGCGCCCTCGCTCAATATTTTATTGCGCCCGCCGCCTGTCTCCGTGCGACCGCTCAACCCAGCTTCCCACGCCCTCGCGGTCCATTCAAGCAGACAACTAGTTCGTCCCTCACCATTTGAGCGCAATCGTCTTTCTACCGCCTCCGTCGTGTCTACTCGAGCCCCGCCGCTCGTTGGCTGTCCTTGCCCACTATCCGCTCGCCCTCCGCTTACTAGCCATCCGAACGGTGTCGACCGCCTCCACTCTGGTCCCGTCGCTCGTCGACAATCCCTGTTGCACATTAGTCGTCCTCGTCACGCGGCGCGTCTGTCAGCACGGGCTTGATCGCTCCTCTGCCACCTTCTCCTTGTCGACGTGAGCACCAACACTCGCCGCCTTCTCGTATCGTCACGGGCACCAACGGTTACCCACCCCTCCCAATCTTGTTCACGTAGGCCCAATTGCCCGTCAGCCACGTTCTCCGTGGTAGCGCCAGCGCCAGCGCCCGATGGCGACGACGACAAGCACGTCGAGCACGTCAGCACCCAACGAGCCCTTCCCTGCCCTCGAGCCGTCTGGCTCGTCTCCCACCATTTCGAGCGCAAACGCTGGTTCCTGGGCCCCAATGGGGAGAGCATCGGCACACGACCCCGACCCCGACGGGGACAACAACAGCGAGGGCAAAGGCGTCGGTAGACGACGGCGATGGAGACAATGAAGATGACGACGATGGAGACAACATCGATAACATCGACAGCGGCAACGACGACAAC